>OW052075.1:19157225-19462225 GCA_932526445.1 Phragmatobia fuliginosa
GGGATTTGGTGAGATTGTCAGACCTGACTAATTTGTTATAGAAGGATGCGCCTTGGAAATGGGAACACGATGAAGAAAATTCGTGTATTACCCAAAGAAAAAAAAAAACAACATTAGTAGATCAACCTTTACTGGCTTTGTACGATCTGAAATTAGAAATAGAGTTGTAGAGAGTACCGATGCCCGTTGCTTGGGACTAGGAGGAATATTGGTGCAGAGGCAAGCCAACTCTAGAATATTGAGACCTATAGCCTATTTCAGCATAGACTTGTGCTTGCTCGTTCACTATAGGGAGCGATCCGATCTAATACAGTTACCCATGGCATATACCATGTATGCATAGTACATGCATATGCACCATGAAATAGAAACTAAGTAGATTTAAGACATTAAAATTAACAAAAAATTGCATAGCGTAGAAATTGCATAAATGTAAATAACCTAAGTCTCTAGTATAGCTTCCTAAGAAAAGAAAGTAATCATAGTAAGAAAAGAGTAATTATATATATAGATGGTAAGCAATAAGTAAATAAATGTTTAAACAAATAGAACACACGTAGAAAACCTGTATTACAAGTTGAGTACTGCAATACAGTTGCCACGGATGTTGAGATGAATATGAGAAAACGATAAAGAAAATATACTCAAAGTTCATACGTGACCCACCACATAAGAAGTAATGCCTTCAAAACTAACCAATAAATTTAAAATAACCCCTAATCTAAGACAGCTTTTGATAAATAGAGAAATAAACAAATAAATAGCTATGATACAAATTAATGTGTATGCAATAGATATTTAATAGATTCTGATATTTACCATAACTAGGTTATAGAAAGTAATTATATAAGCAGACAAACAAAGCAATTTAGAGATATGTATGAGTCACATACGTAAACATTATACTAAGATTTAGCTACAAACGTTAAGAGTATTATCAAAAAAAAATAAAAAATTATAAAACGTGTTAAAAAAATAAAATATTCACCATCAAAGGTCCCAGATTTTGTTTGGGGAGAATACGCGGTCCGGACTCAGAACCGTTACCCAAATGAACTAGTTCAGTACTTCCTTTAGTTCCTTTAGTACACTAGTTCAGTGTTGATTTAGAGCAAGTGGCAATGAACTACGTACTACGAAGTGACTAGTTCAGTACTATAGTTCCTTTAGCACATTTAGTTCAGTTGTTGATTCGGAGCAAGGAATAGTTCAGACATGCCTTCTAGTACGTAGAACTCGTACATTTAGCACCGTATACCGTGGTTGATTGAGAACATTAGATTTTAATTTTAATTATAAGTAGTTTGCTGTGAATTTGTATAGTGAAATTATATTTTGATTTTCCTTCATAGTTAACAGGCTTAAGACTGTCATTCTAATCTCAATTTATGAACAAAAAGGATGAACACCTATGACCACATACAATACAGCTGTTCGTGTTTTTTTTATTAGGCTGCCAACCGAAGTTAACGTAGTTTCAGGTGACAACAATATTAACTAGTAAAATGGGCAAATGTGTAATGAAACAATGCCATTCAAAACTTTAGAGAAGCTTCAAGGAAACAAAATAATAACAGAATTTAACACACCCTGGGGATGATTTATTATCAATATAATCAATACAAGTTGATCATTCGATTGTGTTGTTGTGATGTTGATTTTTTTTTCATAATTTTAAATATTTTTCTGTTGTTATGGGTAAATTTTCAAAGGGTAGTCAACACCGGTCCGAAATCATAATGTCTATACTTTGTCTAATCATAGCAACGGTATAGTTGTGACGCGTATAAGTGAGACATGCGTATGAATTCTTTCAAATGTATAATGGTTTCAAAGCTACATCGTCATAGTTCACTAGTGGTTTCGCTTTTGAGATGAGTGGCAATGAAGTTTGCGCCTCTATACTATATATCTCAATGGAACGATGTACTCTGAGTTTTGAGGAATAGTTCGTTCTAGTACCTTGAAAGGAACTAGTTCCTTATAGTACTTAGTACATGTACTACACAAGTCTTATTTCAGCAGATATACTACCACAGATGAACGTCATTTACACTCACTTTTATACACAAATCTTTTAGGCATTAGATTCATTTTAAGTAAAAGAGACTTAATTTCTGGCATTGAACGTTGGTTACAATATCGTTCTATCGTATAAAAAGCGTAGTACCTACTTGCAGATTAAATGCGCCATTGGATTCACATTCAATCGCTAGGAGTTGATAAATCATGTGGCTTAGAGTCTAATTCATCTGAATCACCAGAATCTGGTGATAACTCTGAATCTGACAGTAGTTAAAGAATACTGGTGGTTGCAAATATTATGAACAGTTAATTATTCTGATTGTAAGAAATATCTGTAAATTACTATAACAGTTTGCATTAGTAAGCACATTATTTTTGTTTGGACTATGTTAGATGTTGGCCTAGTGTTGTGATTAGTGCGTGCTTCGGAGTTAGCACGCTGTCGGATGGCCGAGTGTTGTGATCAGTTGGATTTATTATAAAAATATTTAATTATTAGTAAGTTCTGGATTAAAATATTGAAGTATAATTAATAGATATACGGATAATGTAATTTATTTAAGAGATAATTGTATTCTTGTGCTCAGCAACACTGAAATGTGGGACGTGACGTAATATTGTCATTTCCGTGGGTGGAGAGAGAAATGTTATAAATAGCAGTTATTAGTTGAATGAAGGCATTCATTCGCTGTTTGTCAGTCGAGAAGCTCAGTTGTGTTATCAATATTAAACTGTGAATGTGTACCTACCCTAAAGTGTGGAATATTAACCGTTCAGTGAAGCGGTTTCGTCATACTAAGGAGTGTGAACGTTGTAAATAACTTTTTGAAATGCAACAATAAAAATTTGATGAAATTAATACGTTACGTACTAGAATTACGGGTATCTAGCATAAACATAACAATAATTGAGTTTAATCTTGATACTATTGTGATGGATTTACTAGAGAAATCTATAACTAGTAGTTATTTGCTAGTCACATTAAGCAAGGTGTTCAAGAAATCGGCGTCAACATGGCTTGCTCAAGCTAGTTAACGCGGGATTACGTGGCTACAGTTAAACGATCTGTTCCTAGCTAGATATGATACCGTTGAAACTAAGTACAGCTACCGACTATACGACTTATTTAATAGTAATTCATGAGAAGAAGTATCTGTCTGCTTATGCTGGGCGATTTGTGAGCTCTACACTAGCACGACGGAAGCCTTTATTGAAAGATAGTTCATAATTCTAATTGCGAGTACCTGTAAATGGCTTTGTTGTTTACTATGTTTAATGTTTATTTTATAATATTTAAGCTGTTGGTATTCCGCACAAAAAAAAAAAAGAGCAAATTTCACTCGCGTATACTCACTGACATGTTTCAATAGTTGGCTCGCGATTGCAAAGAATAATATTCACTACTGAGATTGACATTCACATTAAATTGCAATAGGAACTCGCTGATTGTTTTTGAGGGACTGCTCCAAGTGAAGAAGTCGTGTGTGGAGAATGCACGGCGATACTATAGCTTTGGAAGAATGGGTGATCTATAAAGTGAATGTCGAAGCAATTGTAGTAGTACACTACTAATACACGATCTGAGATTTCAGGTACCCTCAACATATGAAGGAAGCCGTAGCCGCAGAAAAAGGCTGATTCAAGTGTGATGGTTGGGGCTACAGCACCGCACTGTTCCAGTATGAATGCCAGAGCCAATGATGCACGAGCCGAATAACAAGTTGATGTCTGCTCGATCGAACCAGCTCTTCATCAGCTCTTAGATGAATTTGGTGAGAAGTTTTCAGTCTGTTTTGATTCAGTTGTCGAATGCTCTTTAGTAAGTGATGGCAAGTTGCATTGCCTGACATTCGACTAGCTTAACTTAACTGTACTACGAGTAAGACTACTAAGGCGAGTCCTTTAGATTTTTTGTCATTAGGACGGCTTATTAGCTCCCTAAACTTATTGTCGTTGGAGGATGTAGAGAAGTGAATTTGAATCTTATTTGAGAGCAATCGACACGAGCAATAGAAACGAACGTTTGTTGAGATGAGATTGGTTTCCTTAAACGTAAGACAAAGTTAAAATAACAATTTTAAGTGGTTGAATTATGTGCAGAATGTGCCAGTGACGGCCACAGTAAAGAGTTAAGGTACACATTACTTAAACACTCTTTTTAGTTTTCCTATTCCATCACATGTGACAGTTATTGACCTATCTGGCATTGACTAGCCTGTGTGGCGTTGACTGGCCTGTGTGGCATTGAGTAGCCTGTGTGGCATTGAGTAGCCTGTGTGGCGTTGACTGGCCTGTGTGGCATTGACTAGCCTGTGTGGCATTGACTGGCCTGTGTGGCATTGACGGGCCTGTGTGGCATTGACTGTCATGTGTGTTGTCGACTAGCCTGTGTGGCATGTATAACGTTTGTAACAATTATGAAACCCTGTCTATAATAAGTTATATGTACCTTTTCTGAAAATACTCGATAGTATTTGAACTTTTAAGTTGTATTGAAGTATCTTACCGTTTTTTCTCCATAGGGGTGAGATTTTAGAACCGAGCAACCAGTCATTACTGTAATGGTTCTACAGTACCTGGAAAAGCCTGTAAAGTTGTTTAATATGAACGTAGAGACTATTGTGTGGTCAGGAGGACCGAACAGAGCATAGTACATAGCACTATATCTATTGTTCACAGATGAGACACATACACACGAGGTCGTGTGACGATGCAGGACGGCCGTGACGGCGCGTGATTATGTACCACAAATTACATGACTGTTAATAATGATTTATTGTAATAATAGCTCAATGTATTAGTTTGTTTGTTTAGTCGATTCTGTAATCGATATTGAATGATGTTGAATGTATTTAATGAATGATAAGAGCGGATTCGAATGATCGGATCCGAATGGGAGTAGTCTCATGCGCGCCACTAGTAATGGCGGTCGGTCATTCTACTGACGGCTACCGCACGGTGCACATGCGCTAACCTGTTGGCTCTTAACTCGTTTCAATCTTGTTAATCGTTTATCATTTTGAGTTAATATGTAAGATGTTTAAATAATACGATATTGAACAACACAAGTGTACACTTATTTTGGGAATTCCTGCCGTTGCAACGCCCACGATGTATAGCCTCAACTAATACCGCTGTGAGGCCTCCCCTGACGCTCCGACAGATATATTATTATTATTATATTATTAATCGCTATTGGGAAGTCAGTGCCCTCAAATTTACTGACAACTAGTTCAACCCTCGAATTTCAGTTCTCCTTTTGGGTTGCGGAAGTCCGATACCAGTCGCTCAATGACAAAGCTGATATTCTGGTAAACCGTTTGAACTAGTAGCTGACCCCAAATAATATTGGGAATAAGGCTAGGAAGAAGAAGAACTTGTGCGAGTTGTATTAAGAATAATGAATAAATTCTGTGACACGGGACACTTTACAAACACACATGAAACGGAAACAAAGAAGAACCAGACGTGTTGACCCAAAGTGTCATGTCATGTGGGCTTTGCAGTAGAATACAGCGTGGCGACCGCTTAAACCACTACACCATCCATACAGTCTCTGCATTTGAAGAAAGAAGAAGAAGTTTGTCTTTTTTATTTATATTTTTATACACAACCATTGCGAGGGGTCCAAAAGCTGGCAAAATAAAATGGCTCTTGGCTGTCGATTGTAAGAACCCTGTTTGGTAATGGTTTTCAAAAGGAGATGGATACGCTTTCATACAATTTTGGGCCCAGATGTAAAAAGATAAAATTGGTGTCGATCGATAGCTACTATATTAACAAACAATCACTAACAATTTTTCAGATTTTGGCAATCTGAGAGCAGACGTAAAAGGTGTTTAGGAAAAGTGAGGTTAGGTACGTAACAGCCTATTTTTGAAGTGCGATTGTCATTTTTTACCCGACTGCCGAAAGATAATGGGTTTATCAGTATACGTATGTATATTTGTATGTATTTCTTGGCGTTGTGTAGACCAAACGCGTAAGCCGATTTTAATAATTCTTACGTCAATCCATTCGTCTTAACCTTGCGAGTGTCACTGGCTACATTAAAATTGAAAAAATGGCGGCTTTTGGGCGCCTTAAAGTTATGGGCAACCCATATCTTTTTCCTCCAAACTGATCGTGTGGGGTATCAATATAAAGGGTTTTAAGAATTGATTTCAAAAATAAAAACAATTATAAACCATATGTATCCTTCGACTGCACAGCATGTACCTATTTGTTCTTGTTTACCAACGTAAACAAGAAGAAATAGGTTGTTTTAATACGCTTAGCTATCGGGATTTTCTTTTAATATAATTTAGATAGTATGAAATATTACCTATATATTTTGTAGAGTGGGAAGGAGATGATGTTTAAAAATGAAAATCGTTTTTATTAATATTTATTATTCATCTTTAATTATAACAAGAACGTCATCTAGGAATTGTAGTTGTGGTACTATAGTTTCTTGGCACCTAGCCCAACTAAGATACCATATTAGTCCATTTACCTACAGCCTTGCCTTGACAACAGCTCTGTCCGCAGCCACCCAACAAGTATGGCATATGCGACTGGTTACTTCTATCTGCAACAAACAATACATGATCAATTCGAATTTAAAAAAATAATTTGAATTAGAACAAAAGCATTTATAAAACACAATGTAAACTCGGTGTGTAATTCAACATACAGCTTTAGGCATAATCCACTCTTGAATATCATTATAAATTCTCAATTCACGAGGTGAGCCTGTGTGAAGTAAATGGCTGACTTTAGATGTAAGAGAACGGCCACATCGGAGACAAACACTACGGTGGCTAGGATGTCTATGTTTATTATGAGGTGAACTTTGAGCCAAATCCCAGCAAGCTTGGTAAACATGGTCACCGCTGTTTACCTGAAAGATCCAAAAGGTTTTTAATAACAGATAACATGATTACTTTTTATATTCTGTAACTTGGGCAGAATGTACCCGGCTCACTATATTTTTATAACAACTTTATTTTACAATACCTATGTTCTATGTGAATAAATGATTTGATTTAATTTACTCTGCCCGATGTTGACCTATTTATATATATCTACTTATAACAATAAACATACCTATCCATACATATGTATGTTTATTGTTATAAGATCCAAAATATTTTTAATAACCGATAACATGATTACTTTTTATATTCTTTTACTTAGGCAGAATGTACCCGGCTCACTATATTTTTATAACAACTTTATTTTCCAATACCTACATTCTATGTGAATAAATGATTTGATTCAATTTACTCTGCCCGATAGATACTTAGTTCAATGTAATGTATATCTAAGTGGCTTTTGAATGTTGACCTATCGATACTAATTATTTTGTTTGTGTTATGGTAAAGGAAAACATCCATATCCATAGGTATAAATGTATGTTTATTGTTATAGGATCCAAAAGGTTTTTAATAACGGATAACATGATTACTTTTTATATTCTTTTACTTAGGCAGAATGTACCCGGCTCACTATATTTTTGTAACAACTTTATTGTACAATACCTATGTTCTATGTGAACAAAATGATTTGATTTAATTTACTCTGCCCGATAGTTACTTAGTTCAATCTAATGTATATCTGAGTGGCTTTTGAATGTTGACCTATCTATACTTATTATCTTAGAATAATTACACATAGAAACTAGGTGAAGGAAAACATACATATATAAAACTAAAGATTGTAAGCCAGTGTGGTAGACGCTGCTGAGCTAATAAACAGGAATTGAGTTAGTTCTTACAGATTGTGGTGCAAGCCATTGTCGAATTATACTGCTAGTAGGTTTCATCATCCAAAACTCGACGACCCAGTGTATTACAGCGACTAGTCGCTATGTCACAATTTACACAACGATCCATGATGTTATTCAATATCCAATCGGTACGCCGTTCGTAGAATCCAAAATAACAAGTCAGTCAAGTTCAATATTCAGGCGGGGTTCGCTGTGTCGAGCGACAATTCGATACGAAACGAGTGTCGATGTCATGTCACTCATGACGCAGTCAAGTCAGAGTTAGCACAGATTAAAAATACAATAATCGATTAGTAAACGTGAATAGATTTATTTTAATTACGTAGATATTTAAATAGTTTAAACTCTTAATACTTTAATCCTAATAGATTTAACTATTTTAAATGAATTAATCATCTGGTGAAAGCATTTATGTAAATACTAAAGCACTTTCGTAATCTCTGTAACGTTAATCGATTATAATTGAATCGCTATTCGATTAATTCGTAACCTTAATTTAATTATTGGATTTCTCATTTTCCAGATTGTCAATTGAGGAGATTTATCACATTTTGATATAAAAAAAATATAACCTTTTTTTGAGCCATACCTCAACTTATTACATTTGGGCCCAAAAGTCCCCATCTCCTTTAGGTGTATTTTGGTAAGGAAGACAGTCAAGGTGGAAGAGTTACACTACCTAACCGCAAGACACGGCCGTACCTAGCTTCTGGCCTAGGGGGGGGGGGGGCAAGTCAATTGTTTAGCTCGGATCGTCCGCGGCTCTTTTGACATACACACTACACAAACACACCTACATGAAACATTAGGTATATGTAGTGTTCGGGCGATTAGTCCCCCGAGAGTACGAGGGGTAGCAGAAGCACTACATCGCCTGCTGCCCAATCTTGGGGGAACACGGGAAGGGGGCGGCCGGGGAGGCTGCGGCCATATCATGAGCCTGGAATGCTACGGCGGAACGCGCTTATGCGAGTTCTCGAAACTTGGCAGGCATGGCTTGAAATTCAGGGCTGTGCTAGCCAACGGGCTATCGGAGCCGTTCTGCTAAACTTCGAAGCGTGGGTAGAGAGAACAAACTGTGTCACCTATCGATTGACTCAGATACTCACCGGGCACGGCTGCTTCGGTGAGTATCTGAATCGAATAGGACGGGGGCTACAGTACAATGCCACCACTGCAGGTCTGACCGGGAATCCGCCCAGCACACAATGGAGGACTGCCCTGCTAGGGCGTCCGAGCGTCGAGTCCTGGTTGGACAGATCGGACAAAACCTGTCACCGCCAGTATTAATTGCGGCAATACTGGCGAGTGGCGAGGGATGTGAAGCCGCGATCTCTTTCTGTGAGAACATAATGCTCCAGAAGGAGTCCACAGAGCGGGATCGGGAAAGGACCGATTCCGCACGAAGGAGGCGGCGAAGGGGACGCGGCAGAGGTCGCTTAGTACCCCAATCGTCGTCTAAGGGTCGCTGCGGTCACATCCTGGGGAGATGTGACTGTGGACTGCACGGTTGGCCTAGTGGTTTAAGCGGTCGCTTCCTATTCCTACTGCGACAAGTGTCGTGGATTCAAATCCCACGTGGGATAACACTTTGTGTGATTTACAATTTGTTTTTCTGAGTCGGGGTGTTCTTTGTGTCCGTTTCATGTATGTTTGTAAAGTCCCCCGCAACACAGGAATTTATATTACGAATGCGGGAGTTGTCTTTTTAAAAGAAAAAAATGAAAAACGCGGTGCAAGGTGCAGCAGCATTCTGCCTCAGGAGTGAGTTCAGTCACCCCGAGATGTACCAGTTGAGGGGTAAGGCAGGGGGGCACCAGAAGCCGCTGATGCGATCCTGGTGTTCCTCCCGACTGCCGAAGTAAGCCGCCGCGGGGTTTAGAGGGTAAACCGGTTGCCCGGGAGTCCCACACACGCCCTTCGCTTACCCCACGAAAGGTATGGTGCCAAAATCATTACCCGCGTAAAAATAAACGTCTTCCGTGAAAGAATCGCCCATACTGTTTATAAGTTTTTTTATGTACACTGAGACAACAAAGTCCATTTAATCTGTCTTCAATTATTTTTGATCCACGTTTTTACGCGTCTGAATTTACCGAATGATCTTTCAATTGTAATCGTGGAATAAGGCATTGCCAGTAAAATTCCTAGGGCTGTTTTCACTTTCGGATAAAAACATTCTGCTTGTTGAATTAATTCCGTTATCTTCGAAGTTCTCCTGCTTATTAACACAATAAGTGCGCCATAGTTCAGCTTTAGATGTGATCCCTTCTAATTCATAAAATTGGGATACTTCGTCCATACATTTTCAAAATTTTAGAGTTGTAATTTTTATTAATTGAGCAAGGTGTAGGTAACAATGGAAGAGCAACTTGAACCGCCGAAACTTGTACGTGGTGTACAGGGATCTCTAATTGTCAGACCGTTCACTAAATATGAAGATATACACAATAAAGAGAATCAGGTGCAGCTGCCAATTGTTTTGGCAACGCAAAAACAAATGTACAGGTTTCGTTTGCAAACAGGCCAAGCAAAACTTATTGAAGAGAACAGAAATGCGTTACAACCTATAGTTAATACAATAATTTATATATATGGATAGGTCTTCAAAAATGTGTGCCCCCCCCCCTGTAACTTCTAAAATAAGGCCCTGCGCGCACGGGAAACTTTTGTCACTGTGACTGTTTTGTCACTTTCATTATGGCTGTAGAATTATATGGAGATGCGCGCACGTTGCGACGTGACAATCGGATGACAAAACTGTTTTGTGCCTGCGAAGAAGCCTGCGACAAAACTGTCACCGCGCCGCTAGAGTTTGATAGAAGCGCGCACACGGGTGACGAAACAGTTTCTGCCTGTGCCCTAAGCCAAAAGCGGAAAGCGGAAAGGATTAACTTTTTATTTATATTTTCAGACAACTTGAAATAGCATTGTAATCAAAACAAAAGTGTCTCCTAGCGTTCAATCACCACATTATCATAAAGGGTCTAAGCAGTATGCCTTGAAGTTGTTCTAATAAAATATTCAAGGGTTTCTTCGAAATTACTAGAGCTTGAATTGTTTTAGAGAAAATGAAATATGATAAAATTTGTTTAATTTAACACTGGTTGAAAGATTACCAGATGTTATTTAATTTTGAGAATGACACAATGATCGAAGATTCAATGTTTCGGCCCAAAAAATTGAATTTTGTACTGAATCGATTTTTACCCTTGAAAATCGACTGTCGATTTTTTGTGTTGGTATAAAAAAATATTTACAATAGTTACAATTAGCTGAATGTATTAATTTGATAGGTAATAAAAATAATTCTTATAATCGAATTCCTTGAACTAAAAAATCGATGATTTTACTGATAAGAGATCCCACAGATTGTTTAATGAATATTTTTGTTTTTCATAAAATGGATTTATATTTATATTGTAAATACAGAAAAGATATAGAATCGATCCTTTAGAAATCGTTTTTTTCAATAATCGATTCTTCATGTACTGATTCGAATCGAATCAAAAATCCCTACAAAATAGTTTATTCTAACGCCATTTTCCGTGCCCCGCTCTCCGCTTACTTTTGATGCCCGCTGGCGATAAGCAAATATATATAGTATATAGAAGAAGTGGAAAGAAGACCAGCACTTTACGAGAAAAGATTAAAAGAATATTCTGACATATGATAAATACTAGGCATGTCTTTTAAGTTCTGTCGTTCCCATATTTAACGGCAGTTTTGAATTTGGAACAGTTCTATATTCGAATGTGTTTAAATATTGAATCTCAAAACATTTTAAATACCCCTTCTTTAAAGTGGAATAAATGTTATAATTAGTGGTTTGAGCGAAGGGAAAAGTGTACTAAACTATGTGGTGAATACTTTGAAAATATGCAGTAATTCATTAAAACTTTCTACACTCATTCGAAAACTTTTACGCCGCATGAATTCGCAAATAATGACTGTCTCCTCCAAATGCATATCGTTAAATGAACCATGGATTTACAAAAATGTTTCGTCACTGTCATTCGCCGTGTGCGCACTCAGATTTTAAGACGCGACGCGACATGACAAAAACTTTTTTGTCGCAGCGACAAAAGTCACCCGTCAGCGCACTGCTTAAGAGATTGATAAAACTAAAAAAAATATATGATCTACCATGCAAACTTCCACTGAAAATTGGTTTGAACGAGATCTAGCAAGTAGTTTTTTTTTTAATACGTCATAAATCGTCAACCGCAATTTACCTTTCATTCAATCAATACACTATATTATTAAAACATCGAACAAAGTTACAAGGAACTTACTTACTTGCTGCTACGGAACCCTTCATGGGTAAGTCCGACTCGCACTTGGCAGCTTTTTTACTAAACGCACATCTAAGTATTTACGGTACTGACATCCAAAATTGAATTTTTAAATTGTTTTGATTGTCTGTCCGTCTATCTGTCTGTTTGTTCCGGGTAATCTCTGGAACGACTGGATCGATTATAACGGGACTTTCCCTGACAGATGGCTGATGACATAAGGAGTAACCTAGGCAAAATAATTAGATTAGCTTCACTCCGCGGCGTTACTCGAGATTGACAACTATAACCGCGGGTAACACTGCGGGACCCAGCTTGTGTCAAATAAAATGCAACCTCAACTCGCAACTCGCAACTCCTTACCGAAGATTACGCGCGGTTTTTTGGCAATTGCAACGTGCATTTTGCCAGTGCCTACTGCGCGGTTTATTTAAAAGTTATAGGCCCCGCATAAGGCCCCGTTTGCACTTTGATTAGTAATTAGGCGAGTTCATACATGTTATGCGAGATTTCCAGGGGGGGCAGCTGCCCCTCCCTGCCCCCCTCCCTGGGTACGCCCATGCCGCAAGAGATAGGTAAATAAACTAAGCAGTAGAAAATATTATTACTAGAGTAGTGTCTGTGTATGAACTGGTATCTGTTTTAAATGTTACTGTCCCAAAAACAGCCAAAAGAATTTTATTAAAAAGATCAGTTGGCTATCTCCATTTCTACAGTTATTCTATACTAATATTATAAAGCTGATAATCTTAAGAACAATTATTTAAAAAAAAAACATGATCCGATTTAAAAAATTATATCACTGCTTTATAGTCCGATTATCGAATATTGTATCACCACGCTACGATCAGTAGCAGCTTAGTATCAATGAGCAATATTAAAAACGGGGAAAAATTATTTCTTCCATTGGATACGCTGCGTAAATGACCAGCGACAGAATAAGTCTATCGTTTAAGGTTGACTCACACCTTTGTTTCCACAGTAGAACACAGTCAGGTATTCAATTAGGATAGATACGTTAGTTTGTAAATATTAAGTTATACTTAATCGATTACTTAACTAACTAACTAACTAACCTTGTAGTGAAGGATCAAAGGTGATCCTTATCGGGTACCGATAGTGATCTTAAGTTACACATTTTTGTGGGTCAGGGGTGGTGAATCTTCATGTATGGTACGTTCGTGATATTTTAACACATTTTTATTAGCTATTTTTGTATCTAGGTCGAACGTTTATCAATATCGGTACTTACTAATATTAAAAATATCTTAAAAGTATCTGTCTGTCTGTCAGACGAGCTTTCAGGCGAAAACTACTGAACCAATTTAAATGAATTTTAGTACCCAGATAGTCTAGAGCCTAAGAAATATATTTTTATATATTTATTAATAAAAATATTGTAAAATAAAGGTGTTAAATACTATATTATATCCTATTCTGCTACTTCCAGCGTACAAATATTTCCAAAGTTCAAAGTTTAGCTTATCACAGAGAATTTTATAAAATTAAAATTTTGTAGTAATATAATTCATAATACTTACTTCGTACTGAACTATTATTAAGTGATGTGCCTTATATATCACGCAAAACACTCGTGTGCCAATGGTTCGTCACCCCTGATGTAGATAACACTAAAGCTTTTGCCGAACTGTTTCTCAGTTCGAGAACCGCTGCCAAAGAAGACGGTTATCATGGGTTACAATATATCTGGTGTACTATTGTGCACCATTCTGATCGCAACGACACTGGGTGAGTGTTTCATATCTACACAAACATCATTTACTTAGGTAAATTCCTTAAATATGGCTTGATCGATATCGATAGACGGCTACAGAACCGATGGCGATCAAGTTACTTTGAGCAAGCGTCATGTATCACCTACATATATTTTCATAGTTCACGTGTGAGTTTCATCACAAATGAAATTCTAAAATGTCAAAATATTGTTTTGTTTGTTGTTATTGAGACCCTGTCATATTTTTGAGGACTGTTAATTCTGTTCTGTTAGAGAACCATGAACACTTGCCCTCAGAGGAAACCACAGTTAAGCAATTTATTGTTTCGTTGTACTTCATAAAGAGAGTGAAATCTAGACGTAACTTAGTTTATCAGTACTGTTTTTAGGGTTGCGTAGTTCATGACTCGGAACACTTATAGATTCGTCATATCTGTTCGTCCGTCCGTCCTCGACGGTTGGTGCTAGAAATATGAAACTTTGCATGAATATGTGTTGTGATTACGTCGACAAAGTGCTGCAATAAAATTACAAAAAATGTACCTCCTTACACGAAAAGTGGAGATGATTTTTTTTCTCGCATCTACCCCATCGTGTAGGATATCATTAAAAAGGCCTTTTAAAAACTCGCATAGGATTGCTAAAATATTTTTTTGATTAAGGTGTCCGTTTGCGAGTTTTTCAAGTTTAAAGCTAATTTTTTTTTAAATAGGGCGTCGCCCCCCTCCTAAACCTATACGGCTCATTTAAAAAATCTGAAAAAATCATGATAGTAGGTAGTCCAAATATTAAACTTAAAAGGAAAAATATAACGGCTTAGATAACTTTTTTATGTCATGAGTTATAGGGGTAGTATTATTATGTATTCTGTGGTTATAGGGGCCCAACTTGTATTATGCACTCGTTTGGAAAATTTCGTACAAAAATAAAGAAACAATAAGTAAATGACAATTTAGTATCTTGTTTACTTATCGTTTCTTTTTTTTTCTTAATCTAATTATGGCTGGCGGGCCATGACCTCTTATCGGTGGTCGTCAGTAAGGATCAGCATGATGAGCGATCTGTTTTTGGAGCATTATAGCTTTACCGAAAGAGACTACTGATTTCATCACCATCTGGAATGTACCAACACGCTAATAACTTCATTCATAATGTCAGCTATTCTATCGTCTTTATTATTTTAAACATTGACAACAACATTCCAGCGATATTAAAGGTTCATTTTCGTTAACGCAGTTTTATGCCGCATGCAGGGAGTCCCCGAATACTAAAACAGCGACGAATACTCACGCACGTAAGTACGCCATCGATATATCGGTCGGTATGCGGGTGTTCCCCGGACGCGGTGTAACAACTTGAACTACCAAACGAAGTAGTGCACCGGTTGGTGTAAAGCAAGAAGGCGTTCAATAAATTGCAATGTACTCAGAAATTGTTGTTGCGAACATTATATGATTTTGTTTATCTGAAAAATAATGCTTCGCGTAGCAATTTCTCTCGCACGATATAGTAGTATTTTTGTTTCTTGGTAAGGAGACATTTGGGTCCAGTAGATATTTAAAGATGTGATGTTTTGCCCGCAGATATAGTGCAGGGCGAATATTCCTATGTACCGGCGCTGGAAGGCTGGGTGGCGCAGTACAAGACCATCAGCACGTTCGATGAGGCGGTACAGCGATGTCAAAGTGACGGTAATGTTGACTTTATACCAAATGAAAATATTGTTCTGAATACCTAAATACTGTGTAATTCAATAATACACGAGTAGAACTTACAGGGCTCAAATTCGATCGGGATCAGCTTAAGGCTAGAACACCGCTACCACGGAAGATATACTGATATTGAGTTACGTGATATCTTTAGCAACACGCCTTGATCGATCTCTGAGTGGTGACGGATCGAGAATACGGACGGAGTGTCACCATCCATATTCATCCCGAAGGAGTCGTAAGAGCTGACTAAGGGAACAAACTACCCTAATACACAAGCCCTATACAGATCCATCTGGCTAGCGTGCTTCTACCAATCGTCATCAAAAACCTTTAATTACTGGACCTGAGCCTCTCCTGAGAAATAAGGCAATCTACCATACCAGACTGTCCAGATGAGTTTTTTATGGGGTTTTATCAAATTTCCCTAATTCATACTAAGTAGGAATACTAGGCCAAACCTCATTGCTAAGGAGAGCCCTATGTCCAGTATACGACTAAAGGCTGTTGAAGATAATGATGATGATATTGATCGATCAGTTAATCACCCAATGATATTGTTTGTTTTAGGCTTTAATATGAGGGGTTAAAGTATGGAATTGCCGATTTGTACAGAAAAATTGAAATTCGTTTTCTTTTTCATTTAACATATTTATTTAATCAATATATCTACTATTATTATCTATTTATTGCTGCCATCTAACAGGAAGGACATTTATGCTTTTGCAATAGAGCTCTAGTGATATAGATTCTACAAACTGTTTGAAAGCATTTTGTACTGCCTCCTGGGCAGAAAACTTTTTATCACGTAGAAAATTAACAAAATCACGAAAAAAATGGTAGTCCGTTGGAGTAAGGTCTTGCGAATATGGATGGTGACGAACGGTTTCTAATTGCAGTTCCAGTATACTTAAAAAGGGTTTCTCGTGCTGTATGAGGTCTCGCAAATTAAAAATCGCAATTGAAAAAAGTTACACTCAAAAACCATGAATGTTCTATGTCAATTCGAACTAACTATTACAATAAAACGGTAACTTCATACTTTAACCCTATTATTAAATGATGGTGTTGCAGGTTTTCTTTCTAGGGTACACTTCTTTCTCCGACTTGAGAGTGCCGGTAGATGGTATCTGGGGAATTTCTGCACAGACAAAAAAGTCTATATTATTGCAGGTGCAGTGGTGATGTCTCCTCTCCACAAGGAGCTGCTCGACAAGATGCGGTCACTCATTGGAAACAACACTCAGTATTACATAGGGGTCCACATAAGGTTCCATCCGCTACTGTTCGAGTCTATTGAAGGTGTGTATTCCCTCTGATCTGATCTGATCCCCTCTAGTCCTAGTCTTAAACTCATGTCGTATGTTTCCCAAATTTTTAGTAAAGTGTAAATATTTTAATATGATTCACAAATATTTTTAAATCAGTATCTCTAAATTAAGAAAAGTGTGCACATTTAAAATAAAAGACTGTCTAAAAGAAATATTAAAAATAAACGGCCAACTGCGAGTCAGACGCGCCCGTGAAGGATTCCGTAGCAGCAAGTAACATCATATAAAAGTTCTTGTAGTACGTTATAACTTTGATCGATGTTTTAACAATAGTGTATTGATTGAATGAAAGGTAAATTGCGGTTTAAGATTTATGACGAATTAAAAAAAAACACTTACTAGATCTCGTTCAAACCAATTTTCGGTGGAAATTTGCATGGTAATGTACATCGTATATTTTTTAGTTTTATTACTCTCTTATTTTAGAAGTTACAGGAGGGGGGGGAGACATTTTACCACTTTGGGTGTGCCTCTCGCGCAAACTTTTCAGTTTAAAAAATTTTTTTAGAAACCACAATATCAGATTTGATGAAAATAAAAGTATGAGTATCAGTTCTAGTATGGGGAACCCCCAATTTTTTTTTTTATCTTTTTTTTTTGTGTGAAAATCTTAATGCGGTTCACACAATTATCTACTTACCCAGTTTCAACAGTATAGTTCTTATAGTTTTGAAAAAAAGTATCTGTGACATACGGACGGACAGACAGACATGACGAATTAATTAGGGTTCCGTTTTTTGCCATTTGGCTACTGAACCCAAAAAAGAGAGAGGTCTCTTGCAGGCTACATTTAGACAGACAAAATCGATCATAAACTAGTTCTGCCGGCTACTTCGTACGCGTGAAGTTTGGGTATTGGTATTAATCATTAGAGGTGTTTTCATGATTATCAAGTTTCTAAGTGCAGCCGTTCGCGTATACTCGTAAGACTAGGGGACAGCAATGCATTTGAATAACATTTTTACCAATACAAATATTGTTCACTAACTTCCTTACAAACGCCCGCACATTCATACACTCAACAATAAACATTTCAGTCAATATAAATATGGTCCTTAATGTTATTTTATTATTTTACTAATATAGTCCTCTTGCATATAGTGGAAACGGCTACTTGCATTTTAGAGTTACTTAAGTGACTGAACACTCTACCCAAACCACAAGCAACCGCTCAGTTTGGGAGACAGTATCAGCACCTAAAGCACAATAACATTTTATTCGTATCTTAAAGATCGTAAAGATTGATATTATTATTATAAACGTACAGGCAAAGAAAATTAAACATTATCAAAAATGAAGGACAATACTGTCACGAAAAACAGATAAAATCAATCTTTGAAGAGGTTTGTGTACTGTGTCAAAATTTGGGCTCAGTCAATGTTCAACTGTTTGAAATGTTCTGAAGAAAACATAAACCAACTGGACATACAGCATATTATGTGTGTATATACGGACTGTTTGTATGCCAGAATTATTTCAATAAACTATAATGGGATTATGATGTAGAACTTGATCTGATTAGAGTTATTTAAAAAAAAAAAGAACTTACATTGTGCCTAAATATATGCAGACAAGACGGTATTCATATCTGCAATCTGAAATTCGCAGGTGTATTGCTAGATGACATGCCATTAGAAGACATGTACGAGCAACTGGATCCACAGGAGGGCAAGTGTCTGAGTATGACGTACGATCACGTGAGCGTGGTGCCGTGCTCGTCCCGGCTGCCCTACATGTGCTACAAGAAAGATGCATCAGACTTGTTTGTTACGGAATGTGGCACATTCGATCAGGGTAATTGTATTTATTTAGATACTAACTCCTATAACAGTTATATCTTACAAAAGTAGTTTTTTTGAATACTCAAAATTTATTATACATATTTATGTTCGTGTCTGTAGTTCTGATAACGTATTTAATTAATAAATAATGCAAACTAAAAAAACGTAGTAAAGCTACGCACTCACAAAGGGGATGGTAACTGGTAACCTCTAGTTATGCTTTCTATCAGGCAAAATAAAGTCACTTTGGTAGGTTTAAGTATTTAAAAATTAAATAAAAAATCTACTAGATATCATTACCTCTATTTCATACCGTAGGTGTCGTAAAAGTCGACTAAGAGACCAAACAACGCATGGACACTATCACTCCAAAGAGTAAGAGTACTTAAAATAAGCCCTTTACTGGCTGCCGTCTGGCTGGTGTGATATAAGTTTCTAAGCCTTCTCTTTATGGAGATTTTTATGTTGTAGACTGTTAATAGTTTTCGATGATGGTATATTATGTAATTTATAATTTCTTTCCAGGATATCAACTAAATAACAACACAAATCACTGTTACAAGTTCCACTCAGTGTTAAAATCATGGCAGGAGGCCTACTTCACATGCAGAGGCGAGGGTGGCTACCTGGCCATCGTGGACGACGCGAAAGAAGCGCAGGAAATGGTCGACGTTTGCTTCAATAAAACTCATTACGTACATATTGGCTTAAGAGATTGGAATGGAAATGGTGAATGGAAAAGTATTGCCGGTACGAACACGTTTTTCTATAAGTTTGCTCTATAGTGTGCTATAGAATGGAATAGAAATTACCTAAGTATAGTTACAAAAGTATTTACAGAGATATGAAATCGTTCTTCTCCATAGGATCTACGAATTGGAACAGACAATTAGCTTCACGACGGACTACTGACTGACTACTTGACGTTTCAAAAGTGCCGTTGTATTGGTGTATTTGAAATGAAAATGATTTGATTTGATTTGTGCCCTAGCCAAGATATAAGTGTTTCACGTTGAATGAATTTTTTCAATCATTAACATCTGTTCTTTAATCTAACTTTATTATTTGGTTTATCCACGGACTTAAAAACTTGTGAAGATAGAAGCATGTTAATTTATTGATCAAAATTGTTTTTACCACGCTTTTATTAGCTTGGGTTGTATGTATCTATGTATGTATGTAATGAAATCTTTAAGCATAATTTTCACCAATTTCCAGAAGTTAATTTGAAACATTGCACACCTATCAAGGACCGATGACAATGCAATAATTCAATAACAGTTTCCCAATATCCTTTAGGACCGCCAGGATATTGCTCTAAGTTAACAGGAAAAACCCCATGCAACAGTGAAGCTTTAGATGAAATGACTATATTACGAAATAGTTCGTAAGGCATTTTAATACTATCACATGTCCGCAAATTATTAATAAATATTTAACGTATACAGGGTGTCCCAGAACTCAACGTCAAAAAAGTGGCATCACTATCTGTCTCGCTTACTCATGGCAAAGTCCACTATTCATCTCTCTTATAATTTTTCCGTAAAATAAAGAACCTTCCAAGAGCTTGTGCGAATACAAAACATTTCAACTGAGTAAAATGGGTTAGCAAAAATCGGGTTACTTGTGGTTTTTATTTTTTTACTCGTTTTTCATAGTATGAAACTAACAAGTATTGTACCATTTTACAATTCTGATTAAATGCGCCAACTTTTAATGGTACTTGCCAAGGCAATCTAGTACATTTTTTTAAAGGAGGTCCTTTCAAATTTAAAAATAATTATCTCATAGTATAATTAAATCATAGTTTAACAAATAGTCTTAATTCTAGGAAACTTGGGGCAATTGTGTAATTATTTTTGACTGTGATTCTAGAAATGTTATTAAGGGTTACGGTCCCAAAGTTTAAATGAAAAAAAAATTAAGTTAACCACAATAACCGAAAAACTGTTACAGTTTGACTAAATTTCTAGGTTTTTTATTAAATGCCCATAATTTTCAAACTGCATGGGATAGATTTTTTTTTATTTTTCTCATGATGGTTACAATCAATCCTGTCACCCCGTTTCGGCTTGACGTTGAGTTCTGGGACAGCCTGTATACTTGATATATTTAATGTAACAATTATTCTACTTGCAACTATCTATGCGCGGAGAGTTATAAAAACATAGTAAAAAAATATGAAAATATAGTAAAATGCACCCCACGATTTTATTCAAAATTGAATTATTCTCCCAATAACTTAAATTTTATTATAATTTCATTTTAAAGTAATTATATATTATTGATTGTTCTATCTTCTACTACTGTAATATAAACTCTGTAATTAAAAAAAAATTTCTACTTTTTAGTTCGATTAGCTATAAAAGCGTGGTTATTTAGTTTTTTAAATTATAATTTATTATTATTACACGAGTGAACTGCACTTATAAGTTAATCCTTACTAATATTATAAACGCGAAAATTTGTGAGTATGTATATGTTCATGACAACCAGGACCGACGGCTTAACGTGCTCTCCGAGGCACGGGCGTGAAACACCGCCATTTTCCATACTCCGGACTATTAGACACCAGACAGCTCGACCCGGTATTCGAATCCAAGACCTGTTGATCAGCAGTAACATTTATTCGTTAACCACTAGACCAACGAGGCAGTCGCAAGTTAATAGTACAAAATAAGTGGTGAAATTAGAAACGTATAAATTTCTGCAAGTCTATAATGTATGTGACGGCGTATCGATTTTTTGACTGCCTCGGTGACGCAATGGTAGCATATACGACTACTGCGATTGGAGGTCTCGGGTTCAATTCCCGGGTCAGAATGTATTCAACATCTTAACTGTATTTCGTGATCGAGAGTTACAATGAAGTGATAGTACGTACGAGAAGCATTAGCATTATTCTCCTCGCCCGCCAACTCACGTCTAGTCTCAATTAAAATATGAAGCCTACTAACGTTCCCAGTGGATCTTGGTCTTTCACATATGCAATGTATACACGGTGATTTTGAAAGCGTTTTGAAACCGAAAATTTTGAATTAGTAATCAATAACAGAAGCTATATATAACGTTAATTTAATAAAATATATAAAAAAAAAATCATCAAAGTCGATATTCAAATTGTTTACAGATAAAAAGTGAGAACCAGTAGTAGCACTATTCAATCACACGTAGGTACATACTACAAACAGAAATACTATGCGTTTTATATCGTAAATCGTTAATCGCCAATAAAATCAACGATTTCGTCTTTCAACCAATAACGATTGACTGTGCCCCTGCCCCGCGCGCGCAGCGGGACTCAATCGTCACGCGTCCTTGGCGTCAGTCGGTCACGGTCATCTAACCACGGACCAAAGGTCATCTAACCGGCAACTCGTACTTAGAGATGTTAATTGTTAAGTGATGAAGTTGATAAAGTGAAAAGTGATAGAGACACATTAAGAAAATTAAAATACAATTGTATCAAACGTGTACGCTTGTGTGTTGAACGCGGATTCCATTTTGAGCAGTTGCTTCGATACAGAGAAGTGTTAAATAAACTGTAAATAGGTATGTAAGCTAATTATTCTGTAGATAGCTCCGATTTTTAACACGCCTGACGTGGTTAATAAATCGAAAAGAAGTTTTAAAAAAATAGGTATTAACGCCGCAGTCCTACAATCCGTTGATAAATTGATTTGATGTGATTCGTGGTTAATAATCGAAAAGAAGTTTAAATAAATAAGTATATCCGACAATACGACAGTCCTAAGCCCGTATTAAGTATGAAGAACAAACTGGAGTCAAACTACGAAGTACCTACTCGCTAGCTCGCGCATAGGTAAACTTGTAAATCAGCTGTTAGCGTCACCGGCGCGCGGCGTGTTTAATTCATACTACTTTGCAGTGCATTACTACTTTCCAAGTCGATCGAGTAAAAATGAATATTAAAACTGAAACTTTTTTATAGTCAACATTACAATTGATTTATCCATTTTTATTGGTACTATTGATGATTACAAATTAAAATGTTTCGTTTTCAAAACGTCTATAAAATCACCGTGTATAATGTATGTTCATTGTTTGTATTTGTAGGTACTCCCATCCAAGAAATATTTCACACGTGGGAAGACGACAGCATGAGTAACAACAGAGTGGCTACAATTAATCCAGACACAGGAGAGTTGAAGGCCTTTCCAGCGACTGTTGAAACTAACTTCGTCTGTGAAAAGGATCCAAATAAAATTAAGTTTTCTTATAACTCATAGTACCGAGATAAACGTATAATTATTGAAATAACATATATTTTTTAATCTTTTGTAAGCCAATTCAATAAAAACCAATTAAATTAATTACGAACTAATTATTGAAAACATAAAATATTTCAATATTTACAAACTAGTGTTTTTCATAGTTCCATTGTTCATGACCCGGAACCTTATAGATTCGTCATGTCCGTCCATCCGTCCTCGACTTACCGCCCAAACAGTTGGTGCTACAAATATAAAACTTTGCATGAATAAGTGTTGTAATCACGACGACAGAGTGCTATAACAAAATTACGACACGAAAAACATTTTTATTGGGGTACCTCCCCTACACGTAAAGTGGGATGGATTTTGGTATGAGGTATCATTAGACACGTCTTTTAAAAATATGGAGAGGTTGCTAAGATAATTTATTGATTAGGGAATCCGTTTGCGAGCTTTTCTACTTCAAAGTGCAGTAGAAAAGCTCGCAAACTTTTTTTGTTATAAATGATAAATGATATTTATTTCTGTAAGTAAATCTTTTGAGACATTTTTACAAGTCGGACTTATAGCTAGGCGCCGGCATTTCCTACGACTCACTCTGGGAAGAAACGCCGAAACAAACCACAGAGGTGTCTTTTTTTCTTTTCTTTTTTTAAGTCCGTGTACAATAATAAAGAGAACTATGTGAGTGCAGTATAGGGTCTGGGTTGGCCTTTTGAAGAAAGAACCATAGTTTTGAGTCGACCTGTCCATACAGACGGCACACGGGCCCCAGCCATCGTGTAGCCTAACCGGTTTAGTCAGGATCCACAATCCGGAACACGACACTGCCGCCAGCAGGACACTTGAGCAGGCCGCGGAAACACTCAAAACCACCAGAAAATTACTAAAATATAAACTAACATTACAAGCCTACACTATACTCACATTTACAAACTTACACAAAAAAAAAAAAAATACTATACAATTCAATTTCAACGAAAAACTAAACAAATTAGAATAAATGAAATACAAATTAAAACAAAATTTAAATGTTCATCACTTGTGGGAGCGAGCAGCATCACTGCCAAGCAAATTTATCATTTAAAAAATCAGTAACTGTGTAGTAAGCTTTATCACACAGTTTCTGTTTAAGGGCTGTTTAAGGGTTAGAACAGGGCGTCCCTTTCCCTTTAAAAGTTAAACGGCTGGTTCCAAAAATCTGGAAAAAATCTGACGTTAGTACATATGATGGACTTAGGAAAACTATATAATACGCTTACTTAAAAAACTTTGTACGAAAATAACAAAATAATAAGTAAACATAACTGTTATCTAATAGGCCGTGATTTTAAATCCATGTATCATTATAGTTAACAACGGAACCCTAGAAGTCAAGCATAATGGTAGGTGGATTTAAAATCTTTTTTTTTCTATATATTATTATAGTGTGCCAAAGTGAGTCTACTGTGCCTGGTTTAAAGCATGAGCAGAATCCAAGAGTGGGGACCTAGCCGTTTGGGGGGTAAGTTGAGGAAGAACGGACGGCCCATGACGAAACTATAAGGTTCCGAGTTATGAACTACGGAACCCTAAAAAGTCTTCGAACCGATTAGACAAGCACTTCCCAAATAAATATACACAAATAATAATAATTTCGATACAAAATTTAAGTAACCTCAGTTCTCTCGACCTATCTGGTTTCCTGACCCCAATTTACGTTGTGCCGTTCAAGAAACGATCGAATTCCCAGGGATAGATAGTATCAAACAGCAAGCAGTCATAGGGAACCCAATCGATTGGGTTTAATTGGGCGAAGAGTAGAAAATAATGATCGTAATGAGCACAAAATCTACGTCAGTATCATTCGAAATAGTAAACGTCAAATGTCTGTAGCTCTCTCATAATAGGTGTGCAATACTGATGTTTCATCAAATCGCTAATCAACTGCTCTCAACTAATGCCAGATATAGCCCGACACGTTCGCATACTTCAGAGATTCTCAACATTAAATATATGACCCCTCAGTCTATCTAGGGTTTACAAAATTTACCGCGTAAATTTTGTAAAAAGAGTACTAAGTTTTTGCTTCACGTATGGCCTTAAGGAGAGGGCCTGAGAGGAGACCCGAGCCTAGCAGTGGGACATTATGGATTTTTGATTGATTTATAAAATAATATATACGTTGATATTACTATAAATGTAAATGTAAACGTAAAAAATGTTTGAATGTAGATTATTATGTGAAAGTCAGTGTTCACTCTCTTTTTTTTTCTTTTTAACGATTACTGAGAAAATGTTAATGAACTTTTGTACAACTAAATTATTGTAATGTACGATACAACTCTTTATTTGCATGCAGAGTTTACCTTTAAGTAATTGTTACAATATTGCTTTTCTGTTTTTATGTAATTTACTTGTTTTTGTACTGTGTAAACAATTGTTGGTGAACCAATAAAAAAAAATAAAAAAAAATATACAAATAAATTCTTTCAGATTCGCCTACATACTACCCTTACATTAATAGCTCAAAATTCTGGGTAAAATTTCAACATGTCTTGACCCTAGACAGTGGGTGAATTGTGAACTACGAAATAGAGCCTTTGGTAGTCCACTACTGGATATAAAGCTCTCCTTAGAAAGGATGGTTTGGGCCCACTATACCACGCTGTTCAGACGTGTTGCTGTATAGCCTGGCTCGAGTTCTTCGTCTATTTGCAGTGCTGTTGTCCTACATAGTTTGTTCCCTTAGTCGGCTCTCGTGACACTCATGGGATGAACGAGTGGTTACACTCCGTAATCTTAAATCTTAATAAAAAATAAACAAACAGCGGGGGCCTTTAAGATAATTACATTATAATATCAAAAGTTTGAGCAACTTTGAGTTATTTAAAGCGAACTCAGCGAATGAGACCGTTACTCGCTGAGTTGACTCGCAATGAAGCAGACCGATGACGAAGGCACGCGTCTCTTCGTGCGAGACTGCCAATTGGCTTCTTCATGCGTTATTGAATCCTAATTTTATTGTTTTGCCATCGCGCGTTTTATGTAAAATAGCACAAGGGCTTTTAAGGCAATTTTAGAACAATAATGGACTTCAGCTGTTTGTACAGTACCTACTCGTAGAATAGAACAGACATCTGGTACCAATATCTTTTTACTCAAATAAACAGGGTGCCGGCCGGGGTGTATATGTCATGGTTTTTGGCTTTTGAGCATACTTGTCTAGTGGTTAGGACAAATAACTGTGTGATAATCATTGTTCATGAATTATTTGATCTATGTCTCAGTGCCATTATGTCTCTTTATCATGTTATTGTTTAGAAATACATTGATTCAATGCATTTCAAATAACAATAGGATTGTAAATCCGCCATCTTGCCCTGCATTTGTCAACAACTTCAGATAATTTTGAATGGTGTTTAAAAAAACAAGGCTTTACAATTAAATTATTATATATATATGTCGGATCAGGGGCCTATAGCAGTATATTAGGGTTTGGAGTCCCCATGTTGCAGGGATTAAGTAGGCACAAACTGACAATCAGAGGTAGATTTATTTACACTAATAACCTTAGAATAATTACATATTCTAAGCTAATAACAATACTCGTAATACAACTAAAAATAGCGACGAACAGAAACTAAGTTCCACGTTCGTATAGTGGCAACACAACCACCCGAATAGCCTATTGCCTAAGCAATATATGTATAGCATATGGGATCGCATTAGCAATTCCGCATATGCAATACACAGCGCAAGACTGTACTAGGTAAACCAGCAGTTCTGTTGGGAGCAGAGCTCTTTACTGAGTCTAATCCGAAGATAGACACTTCGCACAAGCCAGTGCTAGCTCTTTTAAAGGGTAGGCCGCGCCTCCCTATCTCTCCAAACAGCTCTGTTCAATGGCGTACGTAAAAATGTCAAAAAGTTACATGGCAAAGTTGTAGGTAATAAAAAGATCTACAACTTTGCATTTACAGTTTTTTCACATAACCAAATTTTATGTAAAAAATTCAAAAAACCATAATAATTTTCTCACGTAATTTAGTGAAAACTTACCTCTTTATGTTTCGAATACACTGTAATTTATTTGATTTGAAATATTCATTTTTTTCACCTTATTTTGACTTAATACCGAAAAATTACCCTAATATACAATCGAAAATTCACCCGTCAAATTATCTACTTTTTTCAAAAAATTGGGGTGCTTTCTCTTTAATAAAATCTCTACTTTCTGATGGTGTAAAAAATTAATATTACCATAGTAAATCTTCTCAGAAAATGCAGAAAATTAAAAAACTTGGTTGCAGCGGCGAGCAATCCGCATTATCGACAGTAACGAAGTCACCGAGTCCCTTGAGCCCCTGCAGCTGCGAAGAAATGTCGCCTCCATGGCAGTCCTATATCGCTTACATCATGGAGAGTGTTCTGAAGAGTTGTTCCAACTGGTCCCCCCTTCCCCCTTCCCCTTTCCTATACAGGACAACACGTGCTGGCCTCGGAAGCCACCGCTTCAGAGTGGTTGACATACGCTCTCGAACTAAACGGTTCGGCTCTTCCTTTCTGTGCCGAGCAGTTAAAACCTGGAACTCTCTACCAGCGCATGTGTTTCCTCCCTTCTATGACCCCGGGTCCTTCAAGCGGGGCGTGAAAAAGCATCTTACTAGGCCGCCATAGTGTGGGTCACCGTGCTGCACTGTACGTTGTGGCAGTGAGGATGGTGGCCTTCACTTCTGGATTCTGTTCATGCTTTCCATCAAGCAAGGCAGAGTCATTTTGGCAGCTACTATCAAAAAAAAAAACTCGAATTCGTTTTTTTTTAATCATTATTGCGATATTTATTAAAATTTACACTTTAATTACTCGAAAAACGTAATATTACATGTTACATTGATTAACAAAAATATACTACTATAATTAACAAACAAATACGTTAATAAAGTTAATATAAAATTTAATAAAACATCTACAATATTTTGAAAAGTTGTAGAATATTCTATAAATTATATGCGTAGATGCATATTTATTACTATTTTAAGATAATTTAATACCTGAGTGACCTACGAAACAATTTTGGCCATCCATTGTTCGTTTAAAGCCTCCTCTGCCTTAAACGAAGGTTAGACCTCTCCTTCGACAGAACGTTTCCGCCAACTACATCACGCTGGCTTGACTTCGTTTCAAGTTCCTCTTCTCTTTGCAGGGATGTTGTTTTACGTAGTTTGCTCCCTTATGCGGTTCTAATGACACCAACGGGATGAGTAAATCTGGTGACCTTCTATCCGTTGACCTTGAAAAAGCTTTCGACAGCGTGCCTCGCGACACTCTCTGGCTGGTCCTGAAGAAACTTGGATGCACGAACTAATTTGTAAAAATGATCCGGCTCTTGCATGATGACATGCGAAGCTGTGTCGGTGTCAGGGCGATGATTCCGAGTTATTTTCAGTGAGTTGTGGTGTAAAGCAGAGTTGCGTACTCGCTCCAACTCTCTTCGCTCTGTACTTTGCAGTAGAAGTAAGGGAGGCCTTACAGGATTTGTCTGACGGCATTCGTATATGTTTACGGACCGACGGCGGCGGTGTGCTTAACTTATATAGGCTTAAAGCTCATACCAAAGTGTCTTACGCTGTCATTACTGAAATGATGTAGGCTCATGACGAGTCTTGATAGGTCATGCTGTAGATTTGGACTTAAAATCAGTGTGAAAAAAACCGAGGTAATGGTACAAGGTACGCTGATTAGTGCGCCAGTGGACATCAAACATCCGCTTAAGTAGCTAGATAAGTTTAATTGTCTGGGCAGCACTTTGACATCAAACGGCCAACTTGATAGCGAGGTGAACAGCAAGATTGGAGCTACCAGCGCAGCTTTTGGAAAACTTAGTTTCAGGGTATTTCGTTCACATGACATTAAACTCTGTACGAACATAGCTGTGTACACGGCAATCGTCCTGCCCAACCTCTTATACGGCTCCAAGACGTGATGCCTGTACCGCAAACATATATTTATCTGCACTCTTAATAGATTACTTGCGCTTAAATGCCTACTTGTTCCTTGGCGAGTTACAACTGGGTCCCATTCTGATTCCTGGGGAACAGAATTGAAGAGGATCTCCTTCTCTTTATCAATAAACTCCTCTATGTATTGCATTTTTAGGGTTCCGAAGCCAAATGGCAAAAACGGAACCCTTATAGATTCGTCAAGTCTGTCTGTCTGTCTGTCTGTCTGTCTGTCCGTCCGTATGTCACAGCCAATTATTTCCGAAACTATAAGAGCTATACTGTTGAAATTTGGTCAGTCGATGTATTCTGTGAACCGCATTAAGATTTTTACATAAAAAAAGAAAAAAAACAATACATTTTGGGGGTCTCCATACTTGAAACTCAAAAATTTTTTTTTCATCAAACCTAAACGTGTGGGGTATCTATGGATAGGTGTTCAAAAATGATGTTAAGGTTTCTAATATCATTTTTTTCTAAACTGAATAGTTTGCGCGAGAGACACTTCCAAAGTGGAAAAATGTGTGTCCCCCCCCCTCTAACTTCTAAAATAAGAGAGTGATAAAACTAAAAGAAATATATGTTGTACATTAATATGCAAACTACCAACGAAAATTGGTTTGAACGAGATCTAGTGAGTAGTTTTTTTTTTAATCCCTACTTAATATTATAAATGCGAAAGTACCTCTGTCTGTCTGTCTGTTACGCTTTCACGCCTAAACCACTGTACCGATTTTGATGAAATTCGGTATGATGATAGAACTGAACTTGGGAAAGGATATAGACTACTTTTTACTGCAATAATCGAGATACAAAGACCAAAGCTAGGTGATTATAAAAATACATAAATCGAAGATGTCAAAATGTATCACTGTTTACCTCCTGTCAAAACTTCACAGGTTGCTAGGAATAACACACTTGCATGGCAACCATAATGATAGTTTGTAAATGACATATAGACCAGTAGACCAGGGTACATAATTTTTGAAAACAAATAAAATTATAGTAGGATGAAACCTATTGGAAAAGAAGGAGAATATTATAAAAATGAAAGGAAAAATAATTTACGGGCGATCTGAGGTCGGGAAGGGGTAGGGGGGGAGGTTTTCGGGTCCTTTAACCGAGGCGTGAAAAAGCATCTCACTAAGCCGCCATAGTGTGGGCCGCCATACATTATTGTCCGCATTCGCAGCAAGTGTGGTAGCCCCGACTCTTGGATTCTGCTCATGCTTTCCATCAGGCAGGGTAGAGTCAGATTGGATGGCTAAATAAATGGCTAAATACAACAAAGGGTAAAAAACGGTTTATCTCGATTTCCGGCAAAACTACAAGGAAAAAAGTTAAATGGCAAAGTTGTAGGTAATTAAAAGATCTACAACTTTTTAGGGTTCCGAAGTTTATGACTTCGAACCCTTATAGATATGTCATGTCCGTCTGTCCTTCCGTCCGTCCGTCCGTCCTCGACTTATCGTCCAAACAGTAAGTGCTAGAAAGATTAAACTTTGCATGAATATGTATTGTAATTACGTCGACAAAGTGCTACAATAAAATTATGAAATATATTTTTATTTAGGGTACCTCCCCTACACGTAAAGTGGGGATGTTTTTTTTTCTCACGGCTACCCCATCATGTAGGGTATCATTATATAGGTCTTTTAAAAACATTAAGGGGTTGTTTAGACGATTTTTTGATTTAGGTATCCGTTTGCGAGAAATTCCACTTTAAAGGCCACTTTTTTGTAAAAACAGGCCGTCCCGCCCGCCGAAAAATTTGTGATAGTGGTCCATATAATGAACTTTAAATGAAAACTATAACGAATTAAATGACTTTGTTAGTTCAGGAGTTATAGAGGCTTAACTTTTACAATGCGCTTACTTGGAAAAGTCATACAAAATCAACGCATTACATTACGTAAACAAAACAATTATCCATTGGATACGATTTCTAATCCACGTACCATTATGGGTGACTGAGGAACCCTTTCCTGTGCGTGGCCTGACACGCACTTGGCCGATTTTTTAATCTGCTTTAGCTTAGTTAAGATTTTTTCTAAATTTATCTGGCCATATTTGGTTCATTATGTTTTCGAACGTTTAGTTTATTCAATACGATGACGTAGCGAACCTATTCGTATCGAGGTCTCAACTACCCTCAACACTCTTAGATTACGTAAGTGCTTCGTGCTACCGCCTATCGTAGTACTCCGTCAGAGTCTTGTGGAGTCAATACATTTACCCCGCTTGTACACACACATTTTTTCGGCGTAAAAAACTACGGTTAATTTGCCGCGTCTACGCACGGCACGCAGTGTTGTATGGATTACTATGAGAGCTTGTTGACATACGCGGCAGCGCAACGACACGGCAGCGCCGCCGTATGCACCGTGAGTTCCCCTCGGATCGCCGTGGCTACGCACGGCGTGATTTTCGTCAGTGTTGTATGGAAGTCTATGGGAGTGTGTTGACGACGCCGGACGTTCTCACGTTTTCGTGGCGGCTTCAATGCGACAAAACATGTACATACAATAGTTAGTATAGTATTGCACCATATGCTGAAGTACAGGTTTCCAACCTAGTTCAGCAACGGAGGCTAGTAATAAGACATAATTTGGTACATATGTAGTTAACATGCAAATGTAATGATCTGATAAACTTATCGAATTGTTAACAATCTATATTTGACAATAAATTATTATTATTATTATTTCTTAATTTTGTAAACGAGATAATTTTAAATTAATAATTATTAATACCATTAATTCGGGCCTGTAATTAATTCGGGCCTATAATATAAAAATAACAATCGAAAATTACAAAAACGGCACCTGGCCGTAGTCTTGAATTGTAGCTTTTCCGTGCCATATGAATGCTCGCATGATTTCTTAATGGTACGGCTAATGTGCCGTACGATTAAAGGAAACTCTCCGTCTACAAGAAGCCTAAGTATCCGTGGCAAAGACGTCGTAGCTTGGCGGCAGAAAAGACACAATAGAGCGGCACCTGACCGTAGTTACGAACGGTAGCTTTTCTATGCCATATACATGCTTGCACGTTTTTTTTACCGTACGGCTAAATTGCCGTACGGTTAAAAAAACGTGCCGTCTACAAGGGGCCTTACGTTACGGATTCAATAATTATTCGTGCTCCAGGTACCTACAGGCAGGCCTCCGTCACTCGCTCAACGCCACGCGCTAGATACCTACGGCTCGGCGTATCGTCGACTATACAACTCTCAGACAGAGGTTGCTTCGTAATGCCGAAACCACGTAATTATTGTACAATGGGTGTAAAAGCCAAATATATATACATATATACTAATAAATTATATAGATAAAATACATAGAGGAGTTAGAAAAAGTAATTTAAAATAATTTTAACAACTTTAAAAAAATTTGCTCCCATTTTTCATATGATTATTTGTTTAAATATTTACGCGTTTTAGGATATTTTCAACTATAAAATTTAATAACAGAGAATTTAGAGAAGAAAAAAGTATAAATCATTATATAAAACTTAAACATATTTGATTGACTAATAAGAAATATGGTTGAATCGCAACATTGGTTTTATTACAATAATTTTATCATAGGTAGGTAGCCCTAGCGCATTCTTACGAGGACGCGCTGGAGTGTCCCGCACGGCGGGCGACACAGTATCAACTCTTTGTTCGCGTACTTATGGTACATTTCTTCTCGTTCTGAGTGGCAAGTATTATTATTAAGATATTGTAGGCTATTATAGCGTAGGTATTTTCGCTTTTGTATGGGAGTGATGTATCTGTTACGTAGTAACTATTTATTAATCTCTGCTACAGGTGTGGTCGTGTGGTACGTCAACCCGTACGATTTGCATTGTAAGATAATATAGTTGATTAAGGCATATCATATTTCATGGGAATGATAATTGTTTATGTTAGTTCTAGAGATCGTGAGACGTTGTAATATTAACTTTATAGTTCATATTACTTATACACTTGTATTTCTATATTTATTTATTTTTACACTATATACATAGCTTAGATATTTCATATTTTACATTATATCATAGTATCATAGGTACTGTATCATTGATATATTTACTTGTTGCGATATAGGTGTACATACACATTATTACAGTATGGTATGTTAATAGTAATTCAATTATAACGTATTATTAGTATTATTAGTCGTAATATCCCAAGCACTGCATGTTATGAAAATATATTAATGTTCATATAAGTTACATCTTCGTCACTGTGGTGGTGGAGACAATGGGGAGCTGGGCTGCTGAAACTTCGGGCTTCGTGGGAGAACTGGGTCGTAGGCTATCTGAAATAAGCGGGGCTCTTGTTCCTGCTCGTTTCTGGTGCAAAGGTTGGCCATTGCCATACAACGCGGCAATGCTGCTAGCATAATGGGCACCTTTCCACCAGATGCGGTCGGGCACGGGTTAATTTAAGTATTGTGTTTATTTTTTTGTATGTATGTAATCTAATAAATAAATAAAATCAAAAAAGTTACATATTTATCATTGTTAGAATATTGATGACATCGGAATATATGTATGTAATAATTCGAATAGTGTTTTGGTTATGTTTATGTTTAGAAGGTGAAATAATTTGACATGTAGTTACTATACTGATAGATATGTAGGCATACTAATTTTGGATGTAGGCATACTAATGGAAAGGGCTATGCTCAGCGTTTCTCTGAGAGATCGTATCAGAAATGAGGTGATCCGTCAGAGAACTAAGGTCATCGACTTAGCCCACCGGATTAGCAAGCTGAAGTGGCAGTGGGCTGGCCATATTAGCCGCAGAACTGATGGCCGTTGGGGCAGAAGAGTTCTGGAGTGGAGACCGCGTCTCGGTAAACGTAGTGTAGGACGCCCACAGGCGAGGTGGAGTGACGACCTGCGTAAGATGGCTGGCAGGAGCTGGATGCGAGAAGCCCAAAATTGATCACAGTGGTGTGCAATGGGAGAGGCCTATGCCCAGCAGTGGACTACGATAGGCTGATGATGAATTTTTGTACAAGTTTATTATACAGTTTTTTTTTTCAAAAATTGAGGAAATGGTGTAGGGACACACACATACATTGTGTGTGTGTCCCTACACCATTTCCTCCCTTTAGCAGTACTCAATAATTGTATCAATATATGTGTAAAGTGCCACCCGCATAATTTCTCATTATAAATTGGGGTATCTCAGAATATACCCATCGACACCTACACAGAAGATGTCTTTTAAAAACGTGGCAACGATAAAGAGATCGATATCCTCTGGAATGCTGTTCCCCAGGAATCACAATGGGACCTATATAATTAAAATAAATCACGTTTGGCATCGAGCTCATAAAGATGAGCGGAGAGTCATTACCTTTCGAACTCAAACACCATAGTGCGGACAGTACTTCTCCACAGTGACAAGTTCGTCACAGCAGCCTCCCACTGCGACTGGTCAAGGTGGCAGCCCTTATTGTGTACCGCAGACATTATCCACCCTGCTTTCGTTTGCCATCTTGTATCTCAGAGCAAAATATGCGCTTACTCACTCTATCGTCAGGCATCAGTGAGACATGTCCGCACCACCAAAACTGCTGCTGCATTAGATATACCGAATCTATTCCGCCGATATTTGCTCGTCGTAGAACTTCTGTGTTTCGTACACGACCTGACCAGTGAATGTTTTTTTATTTATTTAAAACATTTACATTATGGTAACAATTAATTTATAATATAATATTACTTGATATGTTCATAATGTTGCGTAGGCATTTAAGACGGTATCTATATGACGATTGCCGTGTACACAGCTATGTTCGTACAGAGTTTAATGTCATGTGAACGAAATACCCTGAAATGAAGTTTTCCAAAAGCTGCGCTGGTAGCTCCAATCTTGCTGTTCACCTCGCTATCAAGTTGGCCGTTTGATGTCAAAGTGCTGCCCAGACAATTAAACTTATCTAGCTGCTTAAGCGGATGTTTGATGTCCACTGGCGCACTAATCAGCGTACCTTGTACCATTACCTCAGTTTTTTTCACACTGATTTTAAGGCCAAATCTACAGCATGACCTATCAAGACACGTCATAAGCCTACATCATTTCACTTTGGTATGAGCTTTAAGCCTAGATAAGTTAAGCACACCGCCGCCGTCGGTCCGGAAACATATACGAATGCCGTCAGACAAATCCTGTAAGGCCTCCCTTACTACTACTGCAAAAGTACAGAGCGAAGAGAGTTGGAGCGAGTACGCAACTTTGCTTTACACCACAACTCACTGAAAATAACTCGGAATCTTCGCCCTGCACACCGCATGTCATCGTGCAAGAGCCGGATCATTCTTACAAATTAGTTCGTGCATCCAAGTATCTTCAGGACCAGCCAGAGAGCGTCGCGAGACACGCTGTCGAAAGCTTTTTCCAGGTCAACAAAACAGAAAGAGATACAGAGGTTGAACCTGTTCTCGACTTTTCTCTTGTAGCTGTCGCACGGAGAAGATAGCCTCACACGTGCCTCGATTTGGTCGGAAGCCAAATTGTGTTTCAGGCAGGATGACTTCGGAAATTGTCCATTTTCGAAGTCATCCTGCCTGAAACACAATTTGGTTTTCCGTTATAAGCGGTTTAGAAGGATTCGATTTTTGATTCGAGATTTTAGAAAAAAAATCACAGAACCTTCGCCAATTCTATACTTTATTATTTTGCTGTGTTTTGTATTTATACATAAGTATAAATAGGTAGATATAGTTATTTCTGGTTCATTTTAAAAGTTATAATGAATGTGTAGCAACAGTAGAGTGGTACATAATGTCTTTAGCATTAAGTCCGTAATTATTACTACATACATACATAATATTGTAAACAAATAAGTATTCAATTAGGATAGATTCGTTTGTTTGTAAATACTAAGTTATACTTAACCAATTACAATGTTAATGAGGGATCAAAGGTGACCCTTATCGGGTACCGAAAGTGATCATATATTACTCATTATTGTGGGTCAGGGGTGGTGAATCTTCATGTATGTTACATTCGTGACATTTTAACTCATTGTTGTTAGCTGGTTTGTATATAGGTAAATGTTGAACACTTAACGATGACCAATAACGTTACTTACTAATATTATAAATACGAAAGTAACTCTCTGTCTGTCTGTCAGCCGAGCTTTCACGTCAAAACCACTGAACCGATTTAAATGAAATTTAGTACACATATAGTCTAGAGCCAGAGAAAATTATTTATTTTTATTTATTTATTAATATATTTTTTGTTAAATACAGGTGTTCAATACTATATTACATCCCATAATATTCTGCTACTTCCAGCGTACAAATATTTCATAAGATCAAAGTTTAGTTTATCACAGAGATTTTTTTAAAATTAGTAGTAATATAATTCATAATAGGTACTGCACTATTTTTATTGATGTGCCTTAAATATCGCGCAAAAAAAAAAACTCGTGTGCCAATGGTTCGTCACCCCTGATGTAGATAACACTAAAGCTTTTACCGAACTGTTTCTCAGTTCGAGAACCGCTGCCAAAGAAGACGGTTAACATGGGTTACAATATATCTGGTGTACTATTGTGCACCATTCTGATCGCAACGACACTGGGTGAGTGTTTTATATCTACACAAACATCATTTACTTAAATTCCTTAAAGGCTCATTTTCATTGGTCGTTAGAGCCCGCATGCGGGGTACGAGAGATTTTTGTTCAAGCATGCCATAGGGAAAGCATACGTTTAGCCGTTTTCATAAAAGCGCATTTTCATTGGTCATTAGAGCCCGCATGCGGGGTACGGGAGATTTCTGTTCAAGCATGCCATAGGGAAAGCATACGTTTAGCCGTTTTCATAAAAGCGCATTTTCATTGGTCATTAGAGCCCGCATGCGGGGTACGGGAGATTTCTGTTCAAGCATGCCATAGGGAAAGCATACGTTTAGCCGTTTTCATAAAAGCGCATTTTCATTGGTCATTAGAGCCCGCATGCGGGGTACGGGAGATTTCTGTTCAAGCATGCCATAGGGAAAGTATACGTTTAGCCGTTTTCATAAAAGCGCATTTTCATTGGTCATTAGAGCCCGCATGCGGGGTACGGGAGATTTCTGTTCAAGCATGCCATAGGGAAAGCATACGTTTAGCCGTTTTCATAAAAGCGCATTTTCATTGGTCATTAGAGCCCGCATGCGGGGTACGGGAGATTTCTGTTCAAGCATGCCATAGGGAAAGTATACGTTTAGCCGTTTTCATAAAAGCGCATTTTCATTGGTCATTAGAGCCCGCATGCGGGGTACGGGAGATTTCTGTTCAAGCATGCCATAGGGCCAAAAATAGTGTTTTATCGGCATAATATTGTTTTTAATATCAAATACTATTAATTACATCAATTTTTGTTTGCTGGCCCTATGGCATGCTTGAAAAGTAATCTCCCGTACGCCGCATGCGGGCTCTAACGACCAGATATCCCACCACCTTCCCATGGGTTACCCATTTTGGGTATAACTCTAGATTCTAAATTGCAGTGGGGCCCACACATTGATGGCTTGTCGAATAGACTCAGTTCTGCAGCATACGCGGTTTATAAAATTCGCCAACTAACTGATGTGGACACCGCAAGACTGGTGTATTTTAGCTATTTTCATAGTGTAATGTCATACGGTATTTTGTTGTGGGGAAATGCTGCTGACATTCAAAGTATCTTTGTGTTGCAAAAGAGAGCTATTCGCGCAATTTATAATCTCAGTTATAGGCAGTCACTGAGGGATAAGTTTAAAGAAATTGGTATTATGACAGTCGCATCTCAATATGTATATGAAAATCTAGTGTATGTTAAGAAAAATATACATTTATTCACAAAGTTTAGCGACATTCATAATATAAACACTAGAAATAAAGATAAACTCGTGTTGCCAACGACTAGACTACAAAAAGTAAGCAAGTCCTTTCGATGTCAGGGTGTGAGATTCTACAATAAGATTCCAAGCAAATTTCAAGAATTAAGTATTAACAAATTTAAGTCCGTAATTAAACAAAAACTGTGTGATAAAGCTTACTACACAGTTGCTGATTATTTAAATGACAAATTTGCTTGGGATTGATGCTGCTCGCTCCCACATTTTAAGGTGTTGAACATTTCTAAGTTGTCTATTTTTTTCGTTGAAATTGAATTGTATAGTATTTTTTATATATATTTTTTTGCTTTTTTTTGTGTAAGTTTGTAAATGTGAGTATAGTGTAGGCTTGTAATGTTAGTTTATATTTTAGTAATTTTCTGGTGGTTTTGAGTGTTTCCACGGCCTACTCAAGTGTCCTGCTGGCGGCAGTGTCGTGTTCCGGGTTGTGGATCCTGACTACATCGGTTAGGCTACACGATGGCTGGGGCCCGTGTGCCGTCTGTATGGACAGGTCGACTCAAAACTATGGTCCTTTCTTCAAAAGGCCAACCCAGACCCTATACTGCACTCACATAGTTCTCTTTAATGTTGTACACGGACTTAAAAAAAAAAAAAGACACCTCTGTGGTTTGTTTCGGCGTTTCTTCCCAGAGTGAGTCGTAGGAAATGCCGGCGCCTTCTAGCTATAAGTCCGACTTGTAAAAATGTCTCAAAAAAGATTTACTTACAGAAATAAATATCATTTATCATTTATCATTTATCATTTATCATTTATCATTTATCATGGCCCTACCAACCTCACGGCTATAACGGGCCGAATCCGGGAGAGGACACGCGCTACTTGCTCGTGGCTCGTTTCACGCGTGTCCATTCTTGACTCCCTACAATTTTTTTTCTCTAAGACTGTCCCCATCTCCTATGATACACTCTCCCCTGAGTCTTCACACGTCACATAACAGTGACTTCACCGACGCTCTGCAATCATTCCTGGTCACTGTTATATTCGCTCCAATTTGCTCCTCTCCGTGTGCCACCCATGCGCGAAGTCCCGTATCCGCCTGAAGTTAGCCTCCGAGGAGACCACCTGAAAAACTTCCTCTTTTATACACCTAACAAACACCTGTGTGAAGTCTCCGGCAGCAGCACGCCAAACGTGTTTGACGATACGCGCGGAGATGCCATCGATTCCCGGCGCAGTGTAAGGTAGTCCCCTGACTATACTGTCTAGATCTCGTACAGACGGAGAGGGGGCATCCTCACCTGAGGGCGAGCACGCAGCCGCAAGTCGCACTTGCCTGTGATAGTCAGTGTCCCTGGACAGGTCGTCGTCAGGACAAAGACTAAGTACCAGGCGCGCGGCCTCGCGCACACTCCCAGCATAACCTTCGACAAACGTTGTCCCACTAATTGCATTGCGTGGAGGGCGGGCTCTCCCGCACGCGGCTCGGTAGGCAAGACCCCAAGGGTCTTGATTCCCGGATTCTGCGATGTCTCGAAAAAACTTAAGTTGCGCCCTCTCCATGGCCGGTCTATATGCGCTCCTAGCATTATGAAAATACTCCCTCGTAACTCTTTCCGCCTCCCCGCCCCGTTTCCGGGTACTTTGCCACATCCTACGTTTACGCATATTTTCAACCCTGAACCTTTCAACCTCTGTTGTCCACCATTCATAGCCGTTGTCCTTGTTTCTTACATTGAGTACCCCCAGGGTACCCTTAACCGTACATTCTATGATTCTAGTAAACTTCTTGCATATCTCTGACGTCGGTCTGTTCCATACAATACTACCCATTCGCTCGTGGATTTTGGACTCGAAGAGTTTCCAGTTTACACGGCGATCCCGGTACCTAATCGGCATCACTTCATTCAGCTCAGCGCGTGGAGCAAATGAGCCTGAGCTCGCCACTCTGAAAGTGATCAGTCGATGGTCACTGGTACTGGCTCCCTCATGCACTCTCCAGTCCTCGATGTGCACGCCCCGTGTGTGCAGAGTCACGTCGATGTTGGACTCCCCGTTATCGGTGCTGAAGGTGTGTGGTTGGCCAGCGACATTGGTATCCGCACATATGATCACCTTCTTACCTTAGCGTGCAAAAGCTAGTCTCATAATTGTATGTGTTTAATGTATATATTTAATTCTTGTGTAAATCTTCTGATTATAAAAACTGTGCACTCGTCCGTGAGCTATTATGTTGGGCTTCAGCTGAAAATCAGCGCTGTGGTCACTCTCAGGACCACAGCACAAGCTGAGCTGAGCTGAGGCTTTTTGGTCACATTCTCACACAGATTATTTTACTTTATGATTTTCTTATATTTTTTTTTGTTCTGTATTAAGTATGTTTGTTAGTTGTTTAGTGTTGTTAAAATGTACATTGTTTTTCTCGTTCCCTTTGTTAGTGTGCCTAATAAACGTGTTCTTTCTTTCTTTCTTGCCGCGTAGGTGGTCTAGGACCCGCCCCAGCCGGTCCAAGTGGCTCCTCGAAATTTCGAGGAACACCGATGGCATATAATATAATACGGTCTAATAATAGAGTATAATAATAAGAATGTAGCGTGCACATATTGGATTGACCGAGAATGAGACAGTTGATAGATTAGCTAAAGAATCTCTCGTTGATGGTATAGATGTTACGTACATCCCATATAATTCTGATTTAGACTGTATGTGGTTAAAAATCGGTGTTTCCAACTATGGTCATAATATTTTGATAAAAGATCGCTGACTAAAGGTATTTGGTACCGAACCATTCAGCCTACTATACTAAAACGTCCCTGGATCGATCAAGTCAATATGAGTAGGGCAGACATGGTCATGGCTTGCAGACTTCGTTCCGGACACATTCCCCTTAACAGCTTTGCATATATAATTGGTAAGGTTGGTTCCCCCAACTGCTCAATTTGTAACATAGTAGAAGACGTTTATCATATTTTGATGGAATGTGTACGGAACGAAACTGAAAGAAGACAACTATTGCATAAAAGTAATTCTGATGTTAGTCAATGTAATAGCATTCTCGCTAGTCCCTTCTCGGGGAAAGCGAGAACATTGTACAATATGGCTAAAGTGTATATGTTAAATTGATCATAATTTTATATTTTCCTATGAGGACGGCATAATCACTGAGTGACTAAGCCCTCGTTAAACAAATAAAGAGAAAAAAAAACGAAATATTTGTCTATTTATTTACTAGCTAGAGCTAATGCGGGTGACTTAACACGCACTTGGCCGGTTTTCAATAAATTGCAATGCACTCAGAAATTGTTGTTGCGAATATTATATGAATTTGTTTATCTGAAAAATAATGCTTCGCGTAGCAATTTCTTTCGTATGATGTAGTAGTATTTTTGTTTCTTGGTAAGGAGACATTTGGGTCCAGTAGATATTTAAAGATGTGATGTTTTGCCCGCAGATATAGTGCAGGGCGAATATTCCTATGTACCGGCGCTGGAAGGCTGGGTGGCGCAGTACAAGATCATTAGCACGTTCGATGAGGCGGTACAGCGATGTCAAAGTGACGGTAACGTTGGCTTGATACCAAATGAAAATATTGTTCTGTATACCTAAATACTGTTTCATTCAATAATACACGAGTAGAACTTACAGGCCTTTATACTTCAAGGAAGGGCTCAAATTCGATCGGGACCAGCTTAAGGCTAGAACACCGCTACCACGGAAGATATACTGATATTGAGTTACTTGCATGACCTTTCGACCTTACGTGATATATTTAGCAACGCGCGTTGATCGATCTCTGAGTGGTGACGGATCAAGAATACGGACGTAGTGTCACCATCCATATTCATCCCGAAGGTGTCATTAGAGCTAAGGGAACAAACTACCCTAATACACAAGCCCTATACAGATACATCTGGCTAGCGTGCTTCCACCAATCGTCATCCTTAAAACCTTTAATTACTGGACCTGAGCCTCTCCCGAGAAAAAAGGCAATCTGCCATACCAGACTGCCCATATGAGTTTGTATGAGGTTTTATCAAATTTTCCTCATTCATACTAAGTAGGAATGCGTGCTATACTAGGTCAAACCTCATTGCTAAGGAGAGCCCTATGTCCAGTATACGACTAAAGGCAGTTGAAGATAATGGTGATGATATTGATCGATCAGTTAATCACCCAATGATATTGTTTGTTTTAGGCTTTAATATGAGGGGTTAAAGTATGAAATTGCCGATTTGTTTTTTTTCTCATTTAACATATTTATTTGATCAATAAATCTACTATTATTATCTATACATTGCTGCCATCTAATAGGAAGGACATTTATGTTTTTGCAATAGAACTCTAGTAATCTAGATTCTACATACTACCTCCTGGGCAGAAAACTTTTTATCACGTACAAAATTGACAAAATCACGAAAAAAATGGTAGTCCGTTGGAGTAAGGTCTTGCAAATATGGAGGGTGATAAACGGTTTCTAATTGCAGTTCCTGTAGAGTTAAAAAGGGTTTCTCGTGCTGTGTAAGGTCTCGCAAATTAAAAATCGCAATTGAAAAAAGTTACACTCAAAAACCATGAATGTTCTATGTCAATTCGAACTAGCTATTACAATAAAACGGTAACTTCATACTTTAACCTTATTATTAAACGATGGTGTTGCAGGTTTTCTTTATAGGGTACACTTCTTTCTCCGACTTGAGAGTGCCGGTAGATGGTATCTGGGGAATTTCTGCACAGACAAAAAAGTCTATATTATTGCAGGTGCAGTGGTGATGTCTCCTCTCCACAAGGAGCTGCTCGACATGATGCGGTCACTCATTGGACACAACACTCAGTATTATATAGGGGTCCACATAAGGTTCCATCCGCTACTGTTCGAGTCTATTGAAGGTGTGTATTCCCTCTGATCTGATCTGATCCCCTCTAGTCCTAGTCTTAAACTCATCTCGTAAGTTTCTGAAATGTTTAGTAAAGTGTAAATATTTTAATATGATTTACAAATATTTTTAAATCAGTCACTCTAAATTAAGAAAAGTGTGCACATTTCAAAGAATAGACTGTCTAAGGGCCACCGCAGACTAGCTACTTTTAGCATCGGCGATCGGCGATTTGGCGACTGCATCGATGCTGCATCGCCTTTTAGCGACTTCCTGCGTTCGATCGCGGTATCGGAAACGCGCGTTTTAGCGACTGCTCAGATGCCAAATCGATGCTACCGGCATCCGAATGTGTACGGAGAGTAGCGTTCAACTGCTGTGTCGCGCTTCTAAAAAGCGACTCAATCGCCGCGTTTGGCGTTTTTAAGTGTGCGGTGTAGAGCGTTCGGTCGCCGTATTTAGCTTCTAAAAAGCGACTAGTTGCCGATCGCCGATGCTAAAAGTAGCTAGTCTGCGGTGGCCCTAAAAGAAAATCAAAAAAAACGGCCAATTGCGAGTCAGACGCGCCCCTGAAGGGTTCCGTAACAGCAAGTAACATCATGTAAAAGTCCTTGTAGTTCGTTGTAACTTTTATCAATGTTCTGATAATAGTGTATTGATTAAATGAAAGGAAAATTGCGGTTTAAGATTTATGACTTATTAAAAAAAAACACGTACTAGATCTCGTTCCAACCAATTTTCGGTGGAAGTTTGTATGGTAATGTAAATCGTATATTTCTTTTCGTTTTATCACTCTCTTATTTTAGAAGTTACAGGGGGGGACACAATTTACCATTTTGGATGTGCCTCTCGCGCAAACTATTCAGTTTAGAAAAAAATGATATTAGAAACCTCAATATAATTTTTAAAGACCTATCCATAGACACATAGGTATGATGAAAAAAAAAAATGAGTATCAGCTCTAGTTTGGGGAACCACCAACATTTATTGTTTTTTCTATTTTTGTGTGAAAATCTTAATGCGGTCCACACAATACATCTACTTACCGAGTTTCAACAGTGTAGTTCTTATAGTTACGGAAAAGAGTGGCTGTGACATACGGACGGACAGACAGGCATGACGAATTCATTAGATTTCCGTTTTTTGCCATTGGCTACGGAACCCTAAAAAGAGAGAGGTCTCTTGCAGGCTACATTTAGACAGACAAAATCGATCATAAACTAGTTCTGTCGGCTACTTCGTACGCGTGCAGTTTGGGTATTTCACTCAACATAAATATGGTCCTTAATATTTTACTATTAAAGTCCTCTTGCATATAGTGGAAACGGCTACTTGCATTTTAGAGTTACATAAGTGACTGAACACTCTACCCAAACCACAAGCATCCGCTCAGTTTGGGAGACAGTATCAGCACTTAAAGCACAATAACATTTTATTCGTATCTAAACCACCATGTAATTTGTATAACCTTGAGAAATAAAGATTGATATTATTATTATAAACGTACAGGCAAAGAAAATTAAACATTATCAAAAATGAAGGACAATACTGTCCCGAAAAACAGATAAAATCAATCTTTGAAGAGGTTTGTGTACTGTGTCAAAATTTGGGTTCAGTTAATGTTCAACTGTTTGAAATGTTCTGAAGAAAACATAAACCAACTTGACACAGCATATATGTATGTATATACGGACTGTTTGTATGCCAGAATTATTTCAATAAACTATAATGGGATTACGATGTAGAACTTGATCTGATTAGAGTCATTTAAAAAAAAAGAACTTACATTGTGCCTAAATATATGCAGACAAGACGGTCTTCATTTCTGCAATCTGAAATTCGCAGGTGTACTGCTGGATGACATGCCATTAGAAGACATGTACGAGCAACTGGATCCACAGGAGGGAAAGTGTCTGAGTATGACGTATGATCACGTGAGCGTGGTGCCGTGCTCGTCCCGGCTGCCCTACATGTGCTACAAGAAAGATGCATCAGGCTTGTTTGTTACGGAATGTGGCACATTCGATCAGGGTAATTGTATTTATTTAGATACTAACTCCTCTTAAACTTATATCTTACAAAAGCAGTTTTTTTGAATACTCAAAATGTAATAAATGTTCGTGTCTGTAGTTCTGATAACGTATTTGATTAATTAATAATGCAAACTAAGAAAACTTAGGTTTTGTAGGTTGGGTAGGTTTAAGTATTTAAAAATTAAATAAAAAATCTACTGGAAATCATCACCTCTATTTCGCACCGTAGGTGTCGTAAAAGTCGACTAAGAGAGCAAATAACGCATGGACAATATCACTCCAAAGAGTAAGAGTACTTAAAATAGACCCCTTACGAAGCCTTCCGGCTGGTGTGATATATGTAGTAGCTAAATATTCTCTTTATGACTTATGTTGTAGACTCTTAACAGCTCTTGATGATGGTATATGGTGTAATAAGTAATTTATAATTTCTTTCCAGGATATCAACTAAATAACAACACAAATCACTGTTACAAGTTCCACTCAGTGTTAAAATCATGGGAGGAGGCCTACTTCACATGCAGAGTCGAAGGCGGCTACCTGGCCATCGTGGACGACGCGAAAGAAGCGAAGGAAATGGTCAACGTTTGCTCCAATAAAAGTCATTACGTACATATTGGCTTAAGAGATTGGGATGGAAATGGTGAATGGAAAAGTATTGCCGGTACGAACACGTTTTTCTATAAGTTTGCTCTATAGTGTGCTATAGAATGGAATAGAAATTACCTAAGTATAATTACAAAAGTATTTACACAGATATGAAATGGTTCTTCTCCATAGGATCTACGAATTGGAACAGACAATTAGCTTCACGACTGACTACTGACTGACTACTTGACGTTTCAAAAGTGCCGTTGTATTGGTGTATTTGAAATAAAAATGATTTGATTTGATTTGATTTGTGCCCTAGCCAAGATACAAGTGTTTCACGTTGAATGACTTTTTTCAATCATTAACATCTGTTATTTAATCTAACTTTATTATTTGGTTTTATCCACGGACTTAAAAACTTGCGAAGATAGAAGCATGTTAATTTATTGATCAAAATTGTTTTTACCACGCTTTTATTAGCTTGGGTTGTATGTATGTAATGGAATCTTTGAGCATAATTTTCACCAATTTCCAGAAGTTAATTTGAAACATTGCACACCTATCAAGGACCGATGACAATGCAATTATTCAATAACAGTTTCCCAATATCCTTTAGGACCGCCAGGATATTGCTCTAAGTTAACAGGAAAAACCCCATGCAACAGTGAAGCTTTAGATGAAATGACTATATTACGAAATAGTTCGTAATATTATGTTCATTTTAATACTATTACATGTCCGCAAATTAATAATAAATAATTAACGTATACATATACTTGATATATTTATTGTAACAATTATTCTACTTGCAACTATCTATGCGCGGAGAGTTATGAAAACATAGTAAAAAAATATGAAAATATAGTAAAATGCACCCCACGTTTTTACTCAAAATTGAAATATTCTCCCAATAACTTAAAATTTATTATAATTTTATTTTGAAATAATTAGTTATTATTGGTTGTTCAATCTTCTAGTACTGTAATATAAACTCTGTAATTAAAAAATATTTTGCAATTTTTAGTTCGATTACCTATAAAAGCGTGGTTCTTTAGTTTTTTTAAACTATAATTTATTATTATTACACGAGTGTACTGCATTTATAAGTTAATCTTTACTAATATCATAACCGCAAAAATTTGTGAGTATGTATATGTTCATGACAACCAGGACCGACGGCTTAACGTGCTCTCCGAGGCACGGGCGTGAAACACTGCCATTTTCCATACTCCGGACTACTAGACACCGGACTACTAGACACCGGACAACTCGACCCGGTATTCGAATCCAAGACCTGTTGATCGGCAGTAACATTCGTTAACCACTAGACCAACGAGGCAGACGCAAGTTAATAGTACAAAATAAGTGGTAAAATTAGAAAGGTATAAATTTCAGCAAGTTTATAATATATGTGACGGCGTATCGATTATTTTGACTGCCTCGGTGACGCAATGGTAGCATATATGACTACTGCGATCGGAGGTCTTGGGTTCGATTCCCGGGTCGGAATGTATTCAACATCTTAACTGTATTTCGTGATCGAGAGTTACAATGAAGTGATTGTACGTACGAGAAGCATTAGCATTATTCTCCTCGCCCGCCAACTCACGTCTACTCTCAATCAAAAATATGATTTCTACTAACGCTCCCAGTGGATCTTTAACTTTTACATATGCAATGTATATAATGTATGTTCATTGTTTGTATTTGTAGGTACTCCCATCCAAGAAATATATCACACGTGGAAAGACAACAGCATGAATAACAACAAAGTGGCTACAATTAATCCAAAAACAGGAAAGTTAAAGGCCTTTGAAGCGGATGTTGAATGTTACTTCGTCTGTGAAAAGGAACCAAATAAAAATAAGTTCCCTTATAGCATAGTACCGAGATAAACGTGTAATTATTGAAATAACATCTAATTTTTAATATTTTGTTAGTCAATGCAATAAAATCCAATAAAATTAATTACGAACTAATTATTGAAAAAATAAAACATTTAAATATTCCGTTGTTCATGACTCGGAACCTTATAGATTCGTCATGTCCGTCTATCCGTCCTCGACTTACCGCCCAAACAGTTGGTGCTACAAATATAAAACTTTGCATGAATATGTGTGGTAATCACGACGACAGAGTGCTACAATAAAAATACGAAACGAAAAACATTTTTATTGGGGTAGCTCCCCTACACATAAAGTGGGGTGGATTTTGGTATGAGGTATCATTAGACACGTCTTTTAAAAATATGGAGAGGTTGCTAAGCAAATTTTTTGATTAGGGAATCCGTTTGCGAGCTTTTCTACTTCAGTACTGCAGTAAAAGTAAAAACAGGGCGTCCCTTTCCCTTTAAAAGTTAAACGGCTGGTTCCAAAAATCCGGAAAAAATCTGATGTTAGTACATATGATGGACTTAGGAAAACTTAAGTTATCTAAATGTAAGTCTAAAATACATATTAAAATGATTTATTTCCGTACATATGTATGAGAAAAGTTTTTTGCGATTTCTGACATTTCTAATACTCAAACCTCTCCGGCCAGTAGAGACTTTTATTTTTATTGTAGGAAACAGGATCGATTGGCATTAAAAAAGTTTTTGCTTAAAATGACTATTTTCTTGCTGGCTGTACATTTTTTTCAAAATCTGTAAATGCAGTTCAGAATATCTTAAAAAAATATGGATAGTCTTCTTAAAGCGTTTTCCTGTAACTATAACGGTTAAGGTACCTGCCTTTACTGTCCCGTCTCAAAAATTCACCCTGTATAATACGCTTACTTAAAAAACTTTGTTCAAAAATAACAAAATATTAAGTAAACATAACTATTATCTAATAGGCCGTGATTTTAAATCCATGTATCATTATAGTTAACAACGGAACCCTATTATATGCGTGGCCTCACAAAAATTGGCCAAGTGCGTGTCAGGCCACGCATAGAATAGGGTTTCGAAGTCAAGCATAATGGTAGGTGGATTTAAAATCTTTTTTTTTTCTATATATTATTATAGTGTACCAAAGTGAGTCTACTGTGCCTGGTTTAAAGCATGAGCAGAATCCAAGAGTGGGGACCTAGCCGTTTGGGGGGTAAGTTGAGGAAGAACGGACGGCCCATGACGAAACTATAAGGTTCCGAGTTATGAACTACGGAACCCTAAAAAGCCTTCGAACCGATTAGACTTCCCAAATAAATATACACAAATAATAATTTCTATACAAAATTTAAGTAACCTCAGTTCTCTCGACCTATCTGGTTTCCTGACCCCAATTTACGTTGTGTGCCGTTCAAGAAACGATCGAATTCCCAGGGATAGATAGTATCAGACAGCAAGCAGTCATAGGGAACCCAATCGATTGGGTTTAATTGGGCGAAGAGTAGAAAATGATGATCGTAATGAGCACAAAATCTACGTCAGTATCATTCGAAATAGTAAACGTCAAATGTTTGTAGCTCTCTCATAATAGGTGTGCAATACTGATGTTTCATCAAATCGCTGCTCCCAACTAATGCCAGATATACCCCGACACGTTCGCATACTTCAGAGATTCTCAACATTAAATATATGACCCCTCAGTCTATCTAGGGTTAATAAAATTTACCGCGTAAATTTTGTAAAAAAGGTACAAAGTTTTTGCTTCACGTATGGCCTTAAGGAGAGGGCCAGAGAGGAAACCCGAGCCTAGCAGCGGGTCATTATGGGATTGTTTATTGATTTATAAATTAATATATACATTGATATTATTACTATACAAATAAATTCTTTCAGATTCGCCTACATACTACCCTTACATTAATAGCTCAAAATTCTGGGTAAAATTTCAACATGTCTTGACCCTAGACAGTGGGTGAATTGTGTACTACGAAATAGAGCCTTTGGTAGTCCACTACTGGATATAAAGCTCTCCTTAGAAAGGGTGGTTTGGGCCCACTATACCACGCTGTTCAGACGTGTTGCTGTATAGCCTGGCTCGAGTTCTTCGTTTACTTGCAGTGCAGTGGTCCTACGTAGTGTGTTCCCTTAGTCGGCTCTCACGACACCCATGGGATGAACGAGTGGTTACTCTCCGTAATCTTAAATCTTAATAAGTAATAAACAAACAGCGGGGGCCTTTAAGATAATTACATTATAATACCAAAAGTTTGAGCAACTTTGAGTTATTTAAAGCGAACTCAGCGAATGAGAGCGTAACTCGCTGAGTTGACTCGCAATGAAGCAGACCGATGACGAAGGCACGCGTCTTTTCGTGCGAGACTGCCAATTGGCTTTTTCATGCGTTATTGAATCCTAATTTTATTGTTTTGCCATCGCGCGTTTGATGTAAAATAGCACAAGAGCTTTTAAGGCAATTTTAGAACAATAATGAACTTCAGCTGTTTGTACAGTACCTATTCGTAGAATAGAACAGACAACTGGTACATATCTTTTTACTCAAATAAACAGGGTGCTTGACGGGGTATATATGTCATGCTTTCAGGTAAAAGTGGTTGAACTAGTAGCTGAAGGGGTTCATGATTTCTCGAGCTTTTCAATCTATCGGGTCTCGAGAATTCTCGAAGCAAATTTCTCGGGTCTTCTCGGGTTGTCGAGAAATTTACATTTATATACGTTTTCTCATATTATTTGGTTGCAATAACCTCAACAAATTCAATGGTTTCAATCTCAAATAAAAATATCAAATTAATTACAAAACTTTTATTGATTATAATTAAAAACATTAATCTAAATAAGCTAATTCAATTTAAAAAAAATTCACCCAATGATTGTATCGGTGGAGTTTTAAAGTTTAGTTTCTTTTGCTGCATACTTTCATACCCTGGCCTCTTTTTCGGTGCACTCACACCTTTTTTTTTTTTTTTTTTTTCTGTGCGGAAATCCCTCGGATACCACCAATTGGTGGTTATGTCGGACTCGAACCGACCAAAACCGCACACCGTCTCAGGTACCAATGGCCGGGGAACCAGGTGTACCCTAGGAAGGAAATCCCTGGAACCCCGAATTACCTCAGGCCGTCTACCTACGGCTAGTAGATGACCCTCTTCATAATAAGAGCGCATAGCGCATCCACCCTGGCCTGCTTCTGCTAGGGTGACAGATTGCCTCACCTGTCACCCCCAGGCTAGCGCTTATGGAGGACGGAGATCGTTCTGCGACCTCCGGCGCCTGAGTCGTCTGCGGTACCGGGCCCGTTCCCGGGCCTGGCGAACCGGGAGGGTTCTAAGCCTCTCCCGGTCCTTCTCCGCCATCTCCTTTGCCAGCATAACTTGCTCGCAGAAAGAGACGGCGGAGTTCCACGCGCTCTCGCTCCGGGGTGCACTCACACCTGAACTTGTAGATGCTTCAGATTCGGACTGCGGGCATTTAGTAATACTTACTGATTTTATGCACATGTGCTAAATATCTCGCACGCACGCACGCACGCAGGCACGCACGCACGCACGCACGCAGGCACGCACGCACGCACGCACGCACGCACGCACGCACGCACGCACGCACGCACACACGCACGCACGCACGCACGCACGCACGCACGCACGCACGCACGCACGCACACACACACACACACACACACACACACACACACAACTGGAAATATTCGTCTCACAAATTTAACATGACACATTAATTTATTTCAAATTACTTACATAACAAAAACATAAGAATAATTAACAACTAAGCTTGTGTCTTGTTGTTAAACAAAACAAAAATAGGAAATGTAAGTAGACTAAGTAGTATAATTAATGTATCGTTAGTTATTTTATTTTATTTTATAAGTTATGTAATAAAGTTTGCAAAAAAAAATATAAAAATAATATAAAAGAACACATACCTACTTAGGTACCTACTCGTACCTAGTAAAATTTAAGATCATATTTAGATTATATTATTGATGAAAATAAAATAAATAATAAAGCCATGATGTGTCAATCAAAGTGAAAATACTTACCTGTTTCATTTCAATTTATCACGTTATTGTAACGTAGTGGAATTTGCCTAGGCGACCTCTTTCGGCAGTATGGGGTGTTAGTTCCGCGAGGTGGTTCTTAGAAGCGCCGATAGATGGCGTTAGTGTTGTTATTGATTATATGCTCGAAATAAAAGAATTTTAAAAGGGTTAAAATAGATAAATATTTATTATAATATTGATAAGCTCAGGGTTTAAAAGTAATTTTCTTAGTAACGATAAACACAAATTATAATTGTCTATGGGGAATTCGAGTGGTTTCAGAAAGTGGAGTTGACAGTTGACGGAAGAGGCCAGACTTTGGTTAAGGGTTTTTTTTCTTGCGGCGGAGATTGAACCGCGTGGACGTGGTCTTCCGAGAGGCAAGGTTTGAGGAGATCAACGCTAAGATGCGTTGCCTACGCTTCGTGGGGGCCAGGAGGCGCTCCCACTGACGCCTGCCAGCGTCTGTTGTTTGTTTGGAGGAAACCTAAGCCGGGTTTGTGCCGATCACGTCACCACGTGTCAAGTAAGGTCTTCTTATATTATTTTGTGGGTGGATGGACGTCCTTCCGCTCAAAATATACATAGTAGCAGATTCGTCGCCTGCCTGCGACATTTGGGAACCGTCCGGGCTGTCATGAGTCGTGGACGAGACCGTCCTGTGCACGTGTTTGACGGCTGTAGGGACAGCCGTTAAATTGTTCGCATCAGTTCTTCTCCGTGAGCATAGACTCCTTGAAACCCTGATGGACTACCGATTGAAGTTATTATCAGTTTAGTAAATGAGTGGCAGATACAGATAATAGTTAAATATAGGTCCCAGTGCGGTCGGGACAAACACTGTTCAACACCATTTAGTGCGAGCGCAAGGGCTTGGAACCCGCCCTGAGTGTGTTGTTTTCTCCGGGTCAGTGATAGAACAAATGAAAATGAACTTTATGAGTCTCAAGTAATATATTGTTGCAAATGTATCTAGTATTAGTTTGGTTAAGCCCGTAACAGGTTAACAAGAAGAATTATATATATAACCCTTTCCCCAGGGAAATTGTATATTGCTATATGTCGGTTAGATATAGATGATAATAAGGATAATAATAAGTGATAAGGCAGTAAAATATTGTTGACTACATTAAAGTTAGATGTACCACTGAATTGAAAGATTTTAATTTTCTCAACCCTGCATCCCGGATGAGTCTTAGAAATATTTCTGTGGCGTGGTGGTAGGGGAGCTCGCAGTCCAAATATAATCACCCCGCAGGCCACCACGTTACAGATGGCGCCCAACTTATAATTATATCTGAGGATATTATGGGTTGTCCATTTGACAGGATACAGATGGCACCCTATTTATAGTTATATTTAATTAAATTATTAATACACTTAGGAATTGTTTTGTAACAAATTTACTTTGCAAATTGTTATGTATAGATGGTACTTTACTTTTGGCCATTGACATTACAGATATAAACAGTATATAAACTTTTGTTTTTTGTTCACATTGAAAATATTGTGATTCTGGGATGCAGGTATAATTGTAGTTATTGTTATGAAGTACAGTCAGTGTAGTGATAGATAATTATATTTGTTAAATATTAGTTTTAAAGATAGCCAAATGTCAAATATTGTCAGAGTATTGACAGATACCTATAATTGTTAAAGGTTAATTGAAATGTTTTGTTGATACAACAGGTTATATTGATATTTTGAGATAGTTTTGTGAAGCCTAATGTGCCACAAAGTAATCTAAATATTTTGTTTTTACAAATATTAGGTACTAGTTTATTTTAAATTAGAAAATAAGTTTTCTTTTGTAACTTGAAGTGTGAACAAGTTGACTTGTACATTTTGTTTGAACCCAACTGGGATTGGTTTATTGATATATTAGGTAAATAGGTATTCCATCAAGGCTTCATTATGGTTGATTATAAGCGGGAAATTCAATTTCATACCTTACATAAAGATGAGTTGGAATATGAGGTGAAGATACGTTCTGAGATACCGGGTAAGACGGTAGAGTTTCTCAGACAACAAATGAGAGGCCTCATTAAAGAATGTCCTTCCGAAGCCATAGCAGAAACCGGCCTTCCAGCGGATTCTGAACTGAGGGTGGTCTCAGATAAGTTAAAGGAACTAAGTAGTCATTTAGAGTTATGGAAAAAGACAGGAAAGAGGTTCTCCTTAACTAGGGCACAGGCTTTGGGAGCACACTTGTTTCACCGTTTAAATAGAATTTCAGAGAGTGAAGTCGCAAATAATTTATTCTGTAAGCTAGAACAGTTGTTTGCGGATGTTGTATTCCCTGCATTAGAGGCAGGCACATCTACCACACCACCATCTAATTCTACCACCGTTTCTTACAGTGATAAGGAAACTGACGTCGCAAAGTGGAGTGTCAAGTTCAGCGGCACAGAGGACCCGCGCTCTTTCATTGAGAGGATCGAGGAGTTGCAGACCTGCTATGGGGTCTCCGAGGAGAAGCTGTTCCGGTCGGCGCCTTTGTTGTTCAGCGAACAGGCGTTACTCTGGTACCGTGGAAACAGGGATCGGGTAAGTTCTTGGTCAGAATTGAAAGTAATACTATTGGAGGCATTCGGGCCGGCTGACTATGATTGGCGTTTAAGAGAAGAGATTAGATGTCGCACACAGGGTGCGGACGAGCCGGTTCATGTTTATTTTGCAATTATGTCTTGTCTTTTCGACCGTCTCCGTACCAAGTTGCCTGAAGAGGAAAGGATTGGTATACTAAGGCGAAACATTAGGCCTACACTATCTCAGCAGCTGGCTCTCCAGTCTATTACGACTGTTACTCAACTACAGGATTTGTGTAAACAAATTGAAGAGATCGGGGCTCAAGCGAGTAACTTCAAAGAACCCGGTAAATCTACTTCCATCATTACTCCTGAATTCTCTTATAGAGGGAGGGGTGGACCTGTAGTAGTGAACAACTATAGGAGCAATTACAGGCCTGGTACCTTTGTATCCTATCATCGAAATCAGTACAAAGGCCAACCTTATCAGAATAACAGTCGGCCTACTGCAAGTTCATCTCAAAACAACCAGAACAAACAGTATGTACCTAAAGAAATGTATTGCTTTAATTGTAAAACCATTGGGTTTACAAAATATAACTGCCCAAAATGTAGAAATAATGTTCCCACAAAATACGAATAAGCCAAGCCCACGCGAAAAACGCAACTCATTATAACCTTAGGCGTAGAAACGCTAAATTCTCGGTAGGAGATTGGATCTGGAAGACTACTTACACCCAGAGTGATGCGCCCAGATTCAAGATGGCAAAGCTCGCTCCGAAATACGAGAAATGTAAAGTTGTCAAGGTGTTATCGCCTCTAGTCTATGAACTAGAAAGGCCTGACGGGACAAACATTGGTTCTTGGCATATTAAGGATATAAAAGTATAGGTTGTCTTCAGTGGTCATCAAACATGACTCAGTGTAAAATTCTATACGATTTTTACCACAGAGATATAAGGAAGTGGCATACTCGGAGATGAGAGTTGCTACCAAGTCTGATTGGATGTATGAAAGGCAGTATGAAAGATGGAATGACAGGTTGTATGGATTTTATGATTGATGCGGAAATCGGGCTGAGACATCCGACAAACCTTTAGTCCATCAGTTGATGCAAGTTAGATAGACTTTTCTGTAATACATAAATTTTCTGTAATACATAAATTTGGTTGTAGTAATTAATTTCTGATATTATACACTTTCTGTTACTGCAAAGGCAGTGTAATCAGCTATATTTAATGTTGTTGAGCTATGTTTTTTTTTCTTTACATTTACGGAATCTGCAAATGCAGTGTAGATCACAGTGAGTTTCTGCAAGGGCAGTGTAAACCAGATTGGTTGTTGTTTTATATGGTAAAAAAAAAAAAAAAAATTTTTTTTAGAGTTGTTTATACGAAGAATCCAGCTGCAAATGCCTATAGTAATAAAGCTAAGGTCACGAGCGGTCTGGGATTTTGCAGATTCGTATAGAGTCGGTTCGGTACACAGCTACCGGGGATAGATTTTTTTTTTCTTTTCTCTTTTTATTAAGAAGACTGGGGATAGTCCCATATATGTAGTCAGCATAGGTTTTGCCTTGAATTTAGTTGTAATAGGTTGTTTAATAGTCCATAATGATGGATTGTATTATGTATATCTGCGGCGTCATCATGTCGGATGTTGTGGGTCCCAAGGGATGTTATTTTTTTATTGCAGAAGCAGGTCGACATGGTGACTACCCTTAGCATCAATATATTATATATTATACATCGAGACGGACCGCTGCACGGCTCCGCAAAGTTTGTGTTGTGTTGTTGTGTGTAGATCGCTGGGGGCAGCGAGCGGTTCCCCTGCGAGGAACCTTTTTTCCCGGGGAGGGGGTATTGTAACGTAGTGGAATTTGCCTAGGCGACCTCTTTCGGCAGTATGGGGTGTTAGTTCCGCGAGGTGGTTCTTAGAAGCGCCGATAGATGGCGTTAGTGTTGTTATTGATTATATGCTCGAAATAAAAGAATTTTAAAAGGGTTAAAATAGATAAATATTTATTATAATATTGATAAGCTCAGGGTTTAAAAGTAATTTTCTTAGTAACGATAAACACAAATTATAATTGTCTATGGGGAATTCGAGTGGTTTCAGAAAGTGGAGTTGACAGTTGACGGAAGAGGCCAGACTTTGGTTAAGGGTTTTTTTTCTTGCGGCGGAGATTGAACCGCGTGGACGTGGTCTTCCGAGAGGCAAGGTTTGAGGAGATCAACGCTAAGATGCGTTGCCTACGCTTCGTGGGGGCCAGGAGGCGCTCCCACTGACGCCTGCCAGCGTCTGTTGTTTGTTTGGAGGAAACCTAAGCCGGGTTTGTGCCGATCACGTCACCACGTGTCAAGTAAGGTCTTCTTATATTATTTTGTGGGTGGATGGACGTCCTTCCGCTCAAAATATACATAGTAGCAGATTCGTCGCCTGCCTGCGACATTTGGGAACCGTCCGGGCTGTCATGAGTCGTGGACGAGACCGTCCTGTGCACGTGTTTGACGGCTGTAGGGACAGCCGTTAAATTGTTCGCATCAGTTCTTCTCCGTGAGCATAGACTCCTTGAAACCCTGATGGACTACCGATTGAAGTTATTATCAGTTTAGTAAATGAGTGGCAGATACAGATAATAGTTAAATATAGGTCCCAGTGCGGTCGGGACAAACACTGTTCAACACCATTTAGTGCGAGCGCAAGGGCTTGGAACCCGCCCTGAGTGTGTTGTTTTCTCCGGGTCAGTGATAGAACAAATGAAAATGAACTTTATGAGTCTCAAGTAATATATTGTTGCAAATGTATCTAGTATTAGTTTGGTTAAGCCCGTAACAGGTTAACAAGAAGAATTATATATATAACCCTTTCCCCAGGGAAATTGTATATTGCTATATGTCGGTTAGATATAGATGATAATAAGGATAATAATAAGTGATAAGGCAGTAAAATATTGTTGACTACATTAAAGTTAGATGTACCACTGAATTGAAAGATTTTAATTTTCTCAACCCTGCATCCCGGATGAGTCTTAGAAATATTTCTGTGGCGTGGTGGTAGGGGAGCTCGCACTCCAAATATAATCACCCCGCAGGCCACCACGTTACATTATCTGTGAAACACTACGTAAACTATCGTGTAAAAACGACGCCGCAGAGCGCTTGCAGTGTATGAGATCAATTTATAAGGGTGCCGCTGCGCTTTGGCCCGGGCGCCAAGCAACATAACAGACGGTAATTTAATTTCTATATAGGTACATGATTTCTCGAGTTCTCGACTTTTCTCGATCTTGATTTCCCGGGAACAAAGCCCAACAATTAACGGGAATAAACCCTAAGCTGCACCCAAATAATATTTTGAATAATGCTAGGAAGAAGAACAACTTGTGCGAGTTGTATTAAGAATAATGAATAAATTCTGTGACTCGGGACACGTTACAAACACACATGAAACGGAAACAAAGAAGAACCAGACGTGTTGACCCAAAGTGTCATGTCATGTGGGCTTTGCAATAGAATACAGCGCGGCGACCGCTTAAGCCGCTACACCATCCATACAGTCTCAGCATTTTGTGACATGGACATCGCGTCGTCATGCTATTGTATGCTGTAAACTCAATTAATCCTTGTAAACTCTCGTGTCTTAGTATACATCTCTTTCTTCTCCTGATATCGTGCACAACCGGCGACCAAAGCCGAGTCCCGTGACAATTTGAAGACGTTTGTCTTTTTTATTTATATTTTGATACACAATGTAAAACCATTGCGAGGGATCCAAAAGCTGGCAATAATAAAATGGCTCTTGTAATGGTTTTCAAAATTTAGGTGTATTTTGGTCCGAGGCGTGATCTCGTGGCCGCCATCGGAGTGGGGATCCTCTCGCTCAGTAACATGGTTGCGGCCATGTTACGGAGCGAGAGAGCGTGGAACTCCGCCGTCTCTTTCTGCGAGCAAGTTATGCTTGCGAAGGAGATGTTGTGTGCGCCTGAGTCGTTCGCAAGTTATCTTGCGAACGACTCAGGCGCCGGAGATCGCAAGATCTCCGTCCTCCATAAGCGCAGGCCTGGGGGTGACAGGTGAGGCCATCTGTCACCCTAGCAGAAGCAGGCCGGGGTGGCAACGCGAGCGCTACAACACGCGCACGCTTCGTATTTGGCGGAAGGGGAGCATCGGAGTTCTCACACGGTAGGGGGCCGCCTGCAAGCCACAGATGGCCCGAGGTGCGTCGGGGTTCCAGGGACTTCCTTTCGAGGGTATACCTGGTTCCTCGACTCATAGTACCCGAGACGGCGTGCGGTTTTAGTCGGTTCGAGTCCGACATAGTCACCAACTGGTGGCATCCGTGGGGATTTCCGCACGAAAAAAAAAAAAAAAATGTGTATTTTGGTAAGGATATCCCCATTTCTACAGTTATTCTATACTAATATTATGAAGCTGAAGATTTGTTTTTTTCTCCTAACGCTATAATCCTGCTTTGCCCATCACACTCTACTGGTTTCGTTGGATCCTCGTTCTTTGTCCAGTCTGTCCACTTGTGGAATGCGCTTCCTCTCGAGGTCAGAATGGCGAAAAATCGGGACACTTTTAAGATGAAGGTAAAGAAGCTTTTGTTGGGCGAATTAGCGGATTCAACGGGGTCTTAGTTTATCAAAGATTCTTATTGGATTCTACGTTAATAAATATATGTACGTGTATGTATGTGTATGGTTTGTTTAACTGAAACTTTTATTAAAAAAGGGACTGAAATGCTTTTGAGAATTCCTGGATACAAATTAGTTTCGTCATATTCACGTGATAATAATCGAGGAGGGACATGCATATTGGTAAATAATAATATAAAATATAAAATTTTGACTAACATTAATGATTTGACATGTAAATTTAATTTTGAGTGTTGTGGCGTAGAAATAAACAAAATAAAAATTATTTGCTTATATAGAACTCCAAACAGCGATCCTCAAATATTTCTGGCAAAACTAGAACAACTACTGGGAAGACTAACAAAAAGGAATGATAAAGTTATTTTATGCGGGGACTGGAACCTGAACATTCTAAAACCAAATAAAAGTTGCGAGGAACTTCAGAGTTTATTAAAGAACTTCAATATCAGTTTAATGATTAAAACACCAACAAGACAGTTGTCATGTATAGACCAAATAGCCACCAACATCAAGCGAGCTAGAGCGGAGGTGCATCATCTTGCCTTATCTGACCATGAAACAGGGCAGACACTTTCAGTAAGAGTTGCAAAATGTCTAGAAATATTAAATTGGTATGAGGATATCAGGGATTTTAGTAAAGAAAATTTGGCCAAATTCTGTAGTTGTATATCATCTCTTTCATTCTCAAACGTGTACGAAAAAAAAAATTTACAGGAAGCGTTCAAAGAGTTTCATGAGACGTTTAAGTTGTTTTTTGATTTATGCTTTCCATTAATTACAAAGAAAAAATCAACTAAAAACGGTAACCATAAATGGTTAACAAAAGGAATAAGAAAATCCTGTGTGAGAAAAAGGTATCTTCATCTTACTCTACTACACAATAAATCTAAGAAAATAACTTTGAATAAGAATTATAAAATATACAGCCACATTCTTAAAAAGTGTATACTTAAATCCAGACAAATACAGAGTAAAAGATATATAGTTAACAATAAAAACAAATGTAAAGCCACGTGGACGGTTATTAATGAAAATATTAATGACCGAATTGCCAAAACACAAATTGACAAAATAAATAAAGATAAACTGACATTTGAAGACCCTAAGGAAGTGAGTGACATTTTTAATGAATTTTACATACAATTGACGAATACTAATGATTTTAAATATAATATTGATGAAATTAACAAGACTATTGACACTCAAATAGGACACACAATATTCCTTAAACCTACTGATATTAAGGAGATATTTCAAGTGATCAAAAGTCTGAAAAATACAAACGCAGTAGGAGTAGATGAAATAACAACGAAAGTTATAAAGCTGTGCGCCCCGTTCATATGTCAACCACTTACTTACTTAATAAATCTATCTTTTGAGGAAGGCTCATTCCCAGAACTTCTAAAAAACACCATTATCAAGCCCCTATTTAAAAAAGGTGATACATGTAATATAGAAAACTACAGGCCGGTAGCATTGCTACCTATCATGTCAAAGATCTTTGAGAAAGTAATGTTGAAAAGGCTACAGGATTTTACTTCTACTCACCATATACTTAAAGAAGAGCAATTTGGGTTTAGACAAAATAGTAGTACTTCATTGGCGTGTTTCAATTTGGTCAAGATTGTCACCCAGGCTATTGATAATGGTATACCAGTTGCTGCGATCTTCTTGGACATGAGCAAGGCCTTCGATTTCGTAGATCATGACTTACTTTTGTACAAACTTGAAAAGTATGGTATAAGAGGAAAAGCAAACGACTGGTTAAAAAACTACCTACAGCATAGACAACAAAGTGTACATATATCAAAAATTTTAAAAGGAAAAAAGATGTCGTACAAAAGTGACTGTAAGCAGAATAATTATGGGGTGCCGCAGGGTAGTGTTCTGGGACCATTCCTATTTTTGATTTATATCAATGATCTCCCAAATATTACTCGCCACAAAGTAGTTTTGTTTGCTGATGCATATAACCGTTAGAACTGGCATCAGTGTGAAACTAAAAAAAAAAAAAAGATGGCGCTGCTGTCTACGTAAACATCACCTCCGTAATAAAATTAGTTTAAAAATATAATATTGTGTTTAAAGCATAAAAAACAAGTGAAGAAGTAAAAGAATAAGTTCATAAATACGTGACATTGTTATCCAGTTTATATATAAACATACAGTGAAGTTTAGAAGGCAAAAAGTTTTTTTGTAAAAACGTAACGGATATTCTCAAATCCTTGAAACTTTTCACTATTAGTGTGCATGTATGTGAATAGGATAATCATTAAAGTGACGTGTTGCATGTTCTTGGGATTAAGTATGAAGAAATAAGTGAATTATCTGTAAATGAATGCGATCGGATATTTCAAACTATAAAATTTTGTATCACCTACAGTTTTATTTTAACTCGAACAAGGATTTGGACTTTGGACCTATCGCTGGCTGATCACACTTCAAATATTTATTAAAAATAAATAAAAATCTGAAACTGCAAAAGCAAACACCTAATTGACGTTATAAGTTATTGTGCTAGTGGCGAGTTTGGTTCATTTACTACTTTTTACCATACAACGATCAATCAGCTAAGCTCGGGTTCGAATCTCACTAGACTTACAAAAACGTTTTTTCCAGTTTATATTTCGGCATTAATATTTGTACTTTTATAATGAATTTTCTGGACAACATAACATTTCGCAAGCCACTTTCAAAGTCATTATCGGAAACACTGGAAGAATGTAGTTCTAATAACTCGTCAATAGATGGCACCACTAATAGTGTCCCATACATACCAAACGATGACAATGAAGAAATAGAAGAACTGAAGCGCCAAATAAAGGAGTTGAACTTACAATTAACGACAGCACACGAGGAAGTAAATAACCTTTTGATTGAAAACAGCGATCTTAAGAAAACAATAGAAAATATGAACAATAAGCATGACTTAGTAAAGAGAGTGACTAAACAATTAACCAGTAACATTGGTACTCCACTAAAAAATAAAAAGATATCAACTCCGAATAGAAAAACACCATCTAAACAACAACAAACTGATTGCTCAACAAGATGCATGGCCCCAAAATCAATCATCTGCCCTGAAATCATTCCACAAGACAGTATATGCACCACGAGTAACAACACGAACGATACTCCGAACGTGAAGAACAAATTATGCATTGTCAGTAGCAACAAAACAAATAAAATTTTAGCTATATCCGAAAATACCTTTCCAAACTACAACACATGTCATTATCTTTTACAGAATTGTGGTATAAAACAGTTACTGAATAATATTACTACAAAAATAAAAAATTATAATTTCAATGACTATTGCGTAGTATTTGTAGGTGAACAGGACTTTAAACAATCTATTAACTATTTTGACTTGATTACATATATACGTGAAACATTGTTAACTATTAATCATACTAATATTATTCTATGTTTACCCACATATAAATATAACTACTATACAACTATTTATAATTTCAGAATAGAAATGTTTAATAACTTATTATATCAAGATAACCAAATATATGATTATGTAAAACTTCTAGACTCGAACCTCGACCTCTCCTGTGACTATACTATGTTTAAACGCAATGGCCAATTAAATAATTACGGCATGATAAATATTTTTAAAAATTTAAAATACCTAATCTACACGGATGACAACTTAGACTTAGATTTAAACAATGTAACCGACCATGTAAATATAAACAAAAACTCTTTATATTCAGACTTATACAATGACTCGCCACGTTCCTTTCGCTCCGCTAGGAGTTAATTCAAAGCTTATCATTCTTCATCAGAATATTGCTGGTCTTTTATCAAAAAGAGCTTTAATAGAAGTGGCTTTACACGACTTAAACACCTCTAACAAACTGCCAACGATACTCTGTTTTTCGGAAACATTTATCAAAAAAGGTTGTGAAGCAAATGCAAAAATCAGTGGATATGTCCTGGCCACTTCATACTGTAGAACTAAATCTCGAGGTGGGGTATGTATATATACTAACGTAACAACTAAAGCTCAACCACTGAACTTGTCAGATTATGCTTGTAAAGACACATTTGAGTGTTGTGGAATAGAGATGAACGAGCAAAATATAATTATTGTTTGCATTTATCGCACACCCCACTCAAATATTGACATGTTTTTTCAATCAATTAGACTTACTTCTTTTCAAGTTGTTATTTAGAAAAAAACATAAGATTATTCTAGTAGGTGACATCAATATTAATACTTTAAAATCCGGAAAAATCGTCCAACAGTTAACCGATATAGTTTTTAATTATAATTTGACATTTTACATTAATGAACCGACTAGACAGAACTCATGTATTGACCACATCATAGGAAATAAATTCAAGAACGCTCAAAGTGAAGTGATCAGACTAGGCTTATCTGATCACGATACGGCCCAAATGTTGTATGTACCTATCAAAACAGAAAATAAACTGCCCGATACCGTATTTTTTACTAAAAGAGATCATAACCCGTATAATATCAAAAAGTTTTGTGATTGTTTGGGAAGCCTTAGCTTTAGTGATATTTACAACGAAAATGATGTTAATAAAGCATTTACTAACTTTCACAATGATCTAGTGTTGTACTATAAGTTGTGTTTTCCTATGCTGAAATATAAGAGTACTAATAAAAGACGTAATCTTAAGTGGATCACTAAGGGAATACGGCGTAGTTGTCGTACCAAACGAATACTACGTTATAGATTTTACCAAAACAGGACCTTGCAAAATAAAATAAAATTTCAAAGGTATTCAACAATTTTAAAACACTGCCTATCCAAATCACAAAAAAATTTTAATCACAAATTTATAAGTACTTCAAAAAATAAATGTAGGGCAGCATGGTCAGTCATAAAAAATGAAACTGAAAACTACCTTTTGAAAAACTCAATCACTAGAATTAAAATAAATAACGAAACAATACGGAACCCAACTGAGATAGCTTGTAAATTTAACGAATATTATATAAGATTGAGCAATTCTCGAAAACATGTTAATAATACCAATAAAACTATTTTGCAAAACAGCATATTTCTGGAACCACTAAGTAATACAGAAGTGTATAAAATTATAATGAATCTCAACAACAGCAACTCTGTTGGGTACGATGAAATATCTACATTAGCCCTTAAAAAAAGTGCTGTATATGTTACTCCTATCATAACGCACCTAATTAATCTGTCGTTTGAACAAGGACTATTTCCAGAAGTTTTAAAGAAGTCAGTCATAAAACCTATTTTTAAGAAAGATGACAAGTTAAATGTGTCCAATTATAGACCGATCACACTCATTCCGATTTTATCAAAAGTCTTTGAAAAAGCAATGCACTCACGACTTACGTCATTTTTTAATAAATTTAATATTATAAAGCCAGAACAAAATGGTTTTCAAAGAGGAAAATCAACAACCTTAGCAGCTTTTACTCTGATTCATAATGTGGTGACTAGTATTGATAAAAAGCTGACAACGCTAGTTATATTCTTTGATATGTCCAAAGCCTTCGACTTTGTGTCACACGAGTTACTCTTACAGAAATTGGAACAATATGGAATCAGAGGACCAGCTCTATCGTGGCTCGAATCATATTTAACCAACCGCTTGCAAAGAGTGGACATACAGCATATAGGACACAACTCGGATCTAACTACCAGTAGCTCGCCATTTAAGATAAATAGCTTTGGGGTGCCTCAAGGCAGTGTACTGGGGCCGCTGTTATTTCTTCTGTACATAAATGATCTCCCTGAAATTACAAACCACAAAACAGTTTTATTTGCTGATGACATTTCTATAATCTTGACATGTAATAATTTGACTAATCTTAATGATCAAGTAAATGAGACGATCCATAGGGTGACAGAATGGTTAGAAAATAATAATCTAAATGTTAATTTAAGCAAAACTAGTTACATACGATTTCAAAACATACGGTCTCCAAATTTGAGCTTACACATTACAACAATTAAAGAACAAGACCACGTAAAATTTTTAGGAATCACACTTGATAAATATGTAAACTGGAAAGCACATATTGATGATGCATGTAGCAAAATGAATAGATTTGTTTATGTCCTGAGTAATCTTAGGCAAACCTCAACACAAGAGACCACTATTCTAGCATATCATGGCTACGTAAGCTCTGTGTTGAGATATGGTTTGATACTATGGGGGAATTCCTCGGAAGCAAACAGATGCTTCATCACACAGAAACGATGTGTCAGAGCCATAGTCGGAATCGCACCAGATCAAACATGCAAACCGCATTTCAAAAGCTTGGGCATACTAACTCTTTATTGTATGTATATATTGGAGATATCGATTTTTGTAAAAACATACCCAAATTTGTTCACCAAAGCGAAAGATAAATTTCCAAGAAACACTAGAAACCCAAATCGACTAGTTTTGGAATGTACTCCAAACACAGCTTTATATAAAAATAATTGTTACTCAATGTGTATAATAGTGTATAATAAACTTCCTGAATACTTCAAGGAATTACCGTTGTGTCGTTTTAAGAATCGTCTCAAAACATGGCTCTTGGAAAAATCTTATTATTCTCTGAAAGAATTCCTAAATTAAAAAATGAAATTGTAATAGTTTATTGACTTAATATTAGTTTTAAATTGACTTTAATTGTTAAATGATGACGATTCGATTTTCGATAATGACGATACATATTTTTTAACTTAAGTTTTGACCAAGACATTTTATTTTATTTTTTGATTTGAATTTTTTTTTTAATGATTGATGATATGAATCGAAATTAATATTTAATCCAATTATAATTTAAAAATAATTAACAATTATGTAATAAATAATCAAATTTCCAAAGGCCATCCCACATTTTCACATGCCATCTGTGGCTAAATGGACGAACTAAAATATAAATATTGTAAAAACACCTTTGTACTCTGTTTAATGTGAAATAAAATCATTTCATTTCATTTCATTTCAGATGACACAACTCTTGTAGTAAAATGTGAAAATACTGCTGAATATGAGAATGAAATAAATGAAGCATTCAAGAATGTTATACACTGGCTAAATATAAACAATTTGAAAATTAATATGACAAAAACAAAATTAATCCAATTTCAAACGTATAGAAAACAACCAACTCCATTGAACATCAATTACAACAACACAAACATTGAACAAGTAGTAAGCACTTCATTTCTCGGAATAAAATTGGATCAAAACTGTGACTGGAAAAATCACATAGAAGGCGTCTGTGATAAACTCGACAGGTTTGTTTATGCATTAAGAAGAGTGCGGGTTTCAGTATCAGTTGAGGCGGCACTGTGTGCATATCACGGCTATGTTTCTTCTGTACTTTCGTATGGTCTTTTGTTGTGGGGCAATTCGGTGGATGTCATGAAGGCATTCAAAGTTCAAAAAAAATGTGTGAGAGCAATTTGTGGAGCGGGTTTTATGGATAGCTGTAAGCCTCTATTTACGAAATTTAATATCTTGCCATTACCGTGCATGTACATTAAGGAGTTATGTTTATTTGTACGACAACACCCAGAATGTTTTTCCAGACTTAAGGATGTTTCCAAAAGAAATGTAACATTTAGAGATAAGCATAAGTTACACTTACCTCAATGTAGGCTCCAAATGTATAAGAGGAACTCATATTTAAACGCTATAAAGGTTTACAATAAATTGCCAAATACCTTTAAAGAGCTACCTCTAATTATATTTAAGAAAAAAATTACACAATGGCTAAAAGAGAAATGTTTTTATGATGTGAATGAATTTATGTCATATCATGAGGATAGGAAGTAATTAATGGAGTATTGCTATTAAATCTAAATTTTATTCAACTGACATTGACAATACCCATTAAAATTATATTAACTTTATTATAATTTGACATTTTTTTTACTTTGTATTTTTTTTTAAGTTTATTGTTGACATATCAATTATTATTATTATTATTTTTTGACATTTGGATACAATTTTGATTAATTTATTACTATTAATTTCATTTAAAGTGTAATACACTAAATATTTGCATACCAATCTTTACTGGTGGGATGTAAATGGGACATGTACAATTGTTAAGACCATACTCTGTAAACCTACATTCTGGCAAATAAATGATTAATATTATTATTATAGAGCTACATACGCTTCCTGAATGACCCGCGACAGCTTATGTCTATCTTTTAAGGTTGGCTCACTATTACCTTTTAATGGAAAATAAATTAGTTTCGACAGTAGGACATCACCTCAGGTCAATAAATCTCTATCGCTATCTTTGTCAACTGAAAGTGGACGGTCTGCAGCAGTACTGCGGTGACGGTGGTGTACTGCGGTGACATGCAGGCAGTGGTTGTGCTAAGTGACCCCCCTATATTAAACTTATTTGGAGGTAGAGAGCTCAGTTTAAGCTATGGCACTAATTCACTACTGCTGTTAAGGAGGCAAAGATGGTTAGATCCAAAGGCAGGTGCAGGTAGTAGGGCCACGCTGAAGGCCAACTTAAAAATAACCGCATTCGTGCTGTCGTATTTCGTTGGTGAGTGTAAGACCGGAGGCCCAATCGTTGTTCCTGCATCATTCTCCATACGACACATCTCACCAGACCGCCAGGTGTTGATCACCACGCTGGAGTGTCTGCACTCACAATGAGGACGGTGACACCGACTTCTTTTTTTTTCGTGCATAAATCCCCACGTATACCATCAGTTGGTGGCTATGTCGGACTCGAACCGACTGAAACCGCACGCCGTTTGGGGTACTATGCGCCGAAGCACCAGGTATACCCTCAAAAGGAAGCCCTGCAACCCCGACGTACCACGGGCCACAGACATCAGATCAGACACAAGTGATCACCGAAACAGATAACTCCCATGCTTTTCATAAGGCGGAGTAGAGTCATTTTGGTAGGCCTCAATATATAATAAAGTCTAAATCATCGTCAAGCCATTTGGCAGAACAAAAATTTCGAAAGGTATAAATTTAACTTCGAGTATTCACACGCATCATCATCAGCCTATCTCAGTCCACTGCTGGACATAGACCTCTCCCATTGCACACCACTCTGATCGATTTTGTGATTCACACACATATTCACAAAATAAAGGCTTTCAGGGCCTGTCAGAAAATACAAGGGAGAATCATTTCTTTTCAGAGCTTTCATATATCTTTCGTTTAAAGTTGGCTCACTACAACCTTTTTAATGGGAGACAAATTTATTTGTTTGCGCGGTATAACACCACGCGGGTGATAGAAGACGAAGACGGGCCTGCGTGGGTTAGTTATATTTATATATCAAGTATCGTTGGATTGCCAGGAGTAGTTTGTGGAAATGGAGAAGTTGTGAAGTATAGAAACTTCAAGGACGCAAGCTAGTTGGTGGAACGACTTATTTTTTAAATGAGAACTGTACTGAAAAATCAGCATTATTGTCAGTACGTAACAGTCAACAGTTGAACATAGGCCAAAAATTTACATTAAATAAATAATACATAAATAAATATTTTGGATACGTACCCTTATTACAAATATTTACGATACGTACCCATAATACACGCTCTGCTTAGTTTGGGACTAGATGATGTTGTGTGTAAGATCATCAGACATCTTACACACTTTTGTTTCTAGTGTATAAGATGTTCGAAATATTAAATATTTCGGACATCAATATTTCGAAATATTTCGGACAATAATGCTGATTTTTCAGTACAGTTCTCATTTAAAAAATAAGTCGTTCCACCAACTAGCTTGCGTCCCTGGAGTTTCTAGTGTGTAAGATGTTCGAAATATTAAATATTTCGGACATCTTACACACAACATCATCTAGTCCAAAACTAAGCAGAGCTTGTATTATGGGTACTAAACAACTGATAGAAATACATAAACATACTTTTTTTTTGTAAAAACATACATATTATACATACACCCAGGCTCCGAAACAAATATTTGGTCCAACCCGGGAATCGAGCCCGAAACCTCTTGAGCAGGAGCCGCATACGCTAACCACTAGACCAACAAGGCAATCTTTACTAAAGAATTAAATATTTTATGGCAAAATACTAATAAATAATATGTTTTTTTTTTATTGTGATTTAGTAATTATTAACCCTATAGTGGTGGCGGTAACAACGGGCTATCACACAACCCTAAAAAATAAATAAAACAACTTTCGCTCGCAACCTGTACCGATCAATTCGATTATTACTAGTACAAGAGATCTGTCATGCCACTTCATTATACATTCAAAATAATTAAAATAATTCCGGTGATTTCCCCGGTAAGAGCAGGGGAAGTCCTACAAAGCTAGAGGAAAAGACGTATTTATTACTTTGATGTTCAGAGGCTGTGAATGGAATGCGAATTATTTAACTATCACTTATTGTTATACAACATTTCTTTTAAAGAATTTTTAAAATTAATAATTTGTTTTATTTTTAACTTTTATTTCACAAACATTTCATGGATGTCAACCTTACACTTAAGAGGAGAGAATTAAATGAGAAAATTGCGAGTAAGTACATCGAAAGAGCTTCTTGTTGAACTACTTTTTGATCTGATGTAAACGTCAAGAGAACTGTAATCAACACAAAACATGAGTTTTAACCGACAAAAAAAAAGAAGGAAGTTCTTCATTTGACGTTTTATTTGAAGTTTTATTTAGTTTTACAATCAATACCATTAGCAAACGAACAACGCAAAACACTCTTCAACTTTTGACTTCCTTAGAGGTGCAGTGGTAGCGCACTGCTATGCTAAAAGTCTCGGGATCGATTCCCGGGTCGGACTAAATGTTTATATTGGTGTTTCCTATGTATAATAGAAAAGAAAAACACTTAAACCAACTCGCAAATGGATACCTAAATCAAAAGATTGTCATAGTAATCTCTCAGTATTTTTAAAAGACCTATCTAACGATACTTCACATGCCAGGGTAGACACGAGAAACAAAAATCATCTCCGGCTTTACGTGTAAGGGAGATACCCGGATCGCTCCGTGGAAAAACTGATATTCAGGTAAAAAAGATTGAACTAGTAGCCGACCTCAAACAACATTGAAAGTAAAAAAGGTTAAGAAGATCACAACACAACTTGTAAATAAACGAATGAGCTCATGGTTAGCTCTGAGGTAAGAGATACGTCCATAAAAAACAGATAAATATGATAAAGGAGCAATGAACAAGCCATAAGGTGAATATAGCCGCCATTATTGTCCTGCTCCGCGAGAGGGCGCTTTACTAACTGGCCTCTAAATCTTCACAAATGCCCTCGGTTACTATTAAGCTTATTATTATTACTATTAAGGCACTATTAACTAAATTAATTAAAATCAATCATTTTAAATGGACACTTTGTTTAATATTACAAAAAAAAAAACACCAGCTGAAACACGCAGCTCTGTCTTCGTCTTCTATTGCCTGTGGTGTGAAACTGGTTACGGGAGGAACAATTCCTTCATCGATGTCAAGACTCTATAACCATTTATGCAGCGCTGCGTGCGCTGAATGGAAGCTCTCAAAAGATATCTTTTTCACCTTTTTGAACCATCTTCCAATCCGTTTCTATTAGTTAATCATATTTGTATCTACTAGAAAATATGTTTTTTTTTTAAATATCGATAGTTTGTGTTGGTTCTATCCGTGTGATGCTGGATTAAGAATACAGAGTGTCAGCACCACAGTCATCCTATGGAAGTCGAAAGAGGTGACTCAGGCAACTAACTAAATAGGACACAATTGCTGCAAAGAGAAGAAAAAAACTTATTACAAATTCTGTCCCAAACCATCTGGCCAGCGCGTGAGGGTAAGGTAAAACCTCCTGTTTACGGTGGTCGACCTGGAAAGTGAATATTGACTATGTTCAGCAGTGGAGTGGAGTGGGCTGTTCATGAAAATTCGATTTAGAATTGACTTCCAGCTCGTTGCTAGAAGGACAAGTTCTCACTAGGTTGTATTTATTTTTGCACGTGTGTGTTGCCCGCAATTATTGTTGTAAATCACGGCCAGCCTTACAAAGATTAGGTAGAACAAACAGACAGACAAAACTTATGAAAATTGCTATTTTGATGTAAGATACAATATATTTTCATGGGCATTTACCTAATAAAAAACTGTTTATTTGATATTACACACAGACACCTCAATTTTAATTATTTGTATAGATCGTCGGTAATAAAAGTAAGGAAATGCCCGGCTGAATCATTAGTGTATGACTTTATTATTGACTAGCGATCCGCCCCGGCTTTGAACGAAAATCATTGACATTTCCGATTTTTCTCTATTAAACTTATTAAATTTCTTTTTGAGTCACTCCCTCTATTGGTGAAACCGCATTTAAATCCGTTGGGTAACGCACACAAACGAGAAGAGAAAATATTTCTATATAAAAAATTCAAAATGATAAGGAAGAATCTACACAGAGTTTAAATAAATAATAGTAATAAATATTTTGCACATCTTACACACAACGTCATCTAGTCCCAAAATAAGCAGAGCTTGTGTTATATATAGGCACTAAACAACTGATATAAATACATAAACATACTTTTTTTTGTAAATACATACATACATACTAGTAGCATAGCATTATACATAGAAAAACACCCAGACTCCGAAACAAATATTTGTGGATCACACAAATATTTGGTCTGACCCGGGAATCGAACCCGAGACCTCTTGATCAGCAGCCTCATACACTAACCACTAGACCAACAAATCAGTTTCCTATAACGCCTCAACTAGATAAAACCATGCAGACTAGTTGACAGCGTTCACAACACGATAATGTCACCAATTCCTGGACAGAATAATCTGCAAAACCATTGGCCCTTTATAGCTTCTAATTAATACGTCATTAGATAAACAAACGAGGGTTTTTGCATCACGAGCCAATTCGTTGTTGTTCCGTACCTAAGTGTTCGTTGTCCGTGTGCTGATGACTTGAAAATACCGAGAAAAATAGAGAATACCGAGCCTATTATAATATCAGACAGACTAAGCAGGACATATGACAGCATTGGAAAGAGAAGGAAGCTTAAAATAAGTCGTATTCTCGAACTTAGCTATGTTGTGGGAAGTTCAATACAAATCTTTAGCAAAATTTTATATTTATAACTTCAACATCTTGAATGCAAGTTAACGATGTCTTAATATATAATAATACATATTATACTTTGACTAAACGGTTAGCGTAGCGATTTATGCGTGCACCTCGCAGCTTTTTACTACTTTTTAGTGACAATACTTTGTAATGTCCACTAATTGTTGATCTCAGTTTATTTGTTCTTTGTGTTCTTATGTTCTTTATAAAGTCTTTCACTACACAGCATATATTCGTATTGAGTCGTTATTTATTATGAGAGAAATAAATAAATAGCGTGATGGTGTCATCACGTCCTTCTCTGCCGGAACTTGGAGCTTTAAGACAGAATGGTGCACAGCGTCGTGTTGGGCTAAAGGCAGTCCATTGTGAGGCGGCGCACGGCGCGTCCGCACAGACTCCACAATCCTCTTAGATTTTTCAATATCCGGCCGGTGCGAGGCGCTACACAATAATCCGTGCCTGTCTGCGAATATCTACCTAGTTAAAGTAACAACTGTGCACAACTTTGAATGTCAAAGCGACAATTAAAGACGGCGGCCATGAACGATCGTCAGTTGTCACCTGAGTTCCGTACCTCTTAAGTCTGCTGAAGTACCAGATTCAGATAAAGGTAAGTAAGTATGAGATATAAGTACACTCTTTTATTGGAAGCCTATTGAGTACGGACTCGTGGCGGATGGCAATATCTTTCTCAGATTTCTACAGGAAAACATTTCTTAGAAAGCGAATAATGGTTGCTAGCCCCCAAATTATACAGAAGATTTTTTGTCGTATTAGATTTTTTTAATTTTGTTTTGTTTTTGTTTCAAAAGTAGATTTTTTCTGGCAGAATGAATTGGACGTAAAACATATAGGTACTCTGCTCGCTGCGGCTTCTTAAAGTCAGATAGCAACTCTCCGTTTGCTTGTATCACGGAGAAAATAGTTGTTTGTTACAGAATTAATTTCGTTGAGGTACCCTAAAAGTTAGCTAGTTTTCAACAAGTGTGCATAAGTTGGATGTTCTGCTCGAAGTGATTAGCAACACTCCGTCTAGTTTCAATAACTTAAATATAACGATTCGAAGCAAAGTTCTACTTTTTTTTTCTAGTTCATCTTTTTTCTTCAAAGGAAAATATTAATATATCACATTATGCTACTTACAGGCGGGATATAATTAGATCGACATGTGTTAACTAACTGTGAAAATATTAAATATTTTTGTATCTGTATTTTTTTCAAGAAAACTGCCTCGGTAGTCTAGTCATTGGCGTAAGCGACTACTAATCAATACGTCTCGGGTTCGAATCCCGGGTCGGCCATGGTTGTGTTTTTATTACAAGATATTCTTATTAGCAGCCCGCAATATGGAAAATGGTGGTATTTCATGTCCATTCGCAGTCACATGAACATCTATGACAATCGTTAATTCGAAGCCAGTTCTCTCAAATATATCGATAACTAATTCAACATTCGAATTCAGTTGTATGTATGGTGTACATGATTCGCTGCGAGGTGAACCGTTCAGCAAACATCATTAATATATTACCTCACGTCGACATACATACACTGTTTATCATTATAAGCTATCTTTACTAATTGTTTTTAATCACGAGAAACGCCAAAAGATAGTAAAAAAAATGTCCTAAGTTACGCTTTGTATCGTTAGCCATCTGCCAGTGAAAGGACCGTCAAAATCGCTCCAGATGTTCCAGAGATTATCCGGAACAAACAGACAGAAAGACGCACATACAGACAGACAGATTTAGGATGCCAGGACCGTATATACATTAACAAAAAATTGAAGTGTCTGTGAGTAAAATCTAATTGACAGTTTATTTTCAACATTTCTTTCTGTCTGTTTGTCTGTTTGTTACGGGTAATCTCTGGAACGTCTTCACCGCTTTTGGCGTGACTTGCACTGGCTGAAAGCTGATGACCTACGGAGTAACTTAGGCTTTTTGAGATATCTTCGCGATTTGCAACAATAACCGCGTTTAACAACGCAGAACTCAGCCAGTCATTAATATAGTTCTTTTATGAAAAACACAAAACAATTTTGCGCGACTTGCGTCATTTCTTAACTAATTCTTACCTCAAAGCGCCTTTGATTCTTAAACGATTGATGTCATAAATAACACAAATTTAGAACGAAGCCGTAACATTACAGTATAATACATAACGCGCCGTAATACAATCACATTTTTGTGTATCAAACAAGGTGCGGGCTGTTTGTTCACCTCTTGTAGGGGTTCGGCCGCGCTTTACATTAACTTATTGAAAATAAAATATGTACATACAACACATACATACATACATAGGTGACGTATTGACTATGTACTGTTTAAACTCGTATGAAATAAACTGCCAGCGAACATAACAATCACTTTATTCATTTTAATTTTAATGTCGCCTCAAATCGCTAATGGAAACCTTACGGCTTACCAAGTTATAGGTACTTTAAAATAAAAATTACATTTAATGCATGAATCCGAATGCGATAAAGTTAGCGGAAAATATTAGTAGCCAAAAATTGAACTTATATTCGTAAAAAACTTTTATAGTACATAAATATTCCCTTTTTCGTTTGAGCGCATTCCAATAAAAGCTTGTCTTTTAAAAAGGTTTCATAAAATTTAGATTTTATTAATTTAATTTTGAATTATTCTTAGCAAGGCCTTTCATTTGATACCCCTAATGTAGAAATGCTTTAAAAATAACTACCTAGTCCGCCATCTTTGATATGTTGTTGAATTAGGAATGACGTCACAAGTATTTTAAAAAAATAATACTAATATGGTTGAAAATAGCTGCTTTAAAATTGAGTTGCAAGATTTCACCCGAACAAACATACATACATAGCCTTTATTCCCAAGTTTATTTGGGGTCGGCTACTAGTTCAATCGGTTTTACGTGAATTTCAATTTTTCCACGGAGTGACTGGCGTCCGACCTCCGCAACCCTGAGGGAGAACTGAAACTCGAAGGGTGAATAGTTGTCAGTATATTTGAGGGCACTGACTTCCCAATAACGATTGCAATAGATGTTCATGACAACCAGGGCCGACGGCTTAACGTGCTCTCGAGTTACGGACGTGAATCACCGCCGGGTTTACTCAGGGTTTGCTCACTCAACAACACTTTTTAGGCCCGACTCGGGACTTTAAGACGAGACCTCTTGATGAGCAGTTGCATACGCTAACCAACCGCTAGACCAACGAGGTAGTCACACATACATACTTAAATAATTGCAAATTAAATCAAAACTTGCAAAATTGCTTAAAAATGTGCAATGTGCTACCGTATCTGCGCCGGTTTGGCATACCTACCTACTGACATTTGGTATATGAGTGTGTTGAGGTTTTCTATTTGCTTGGTTGAGGTATTCTCCATCATTACTTAATCCTTACTAAATATTATAAACGCGAAAGTGTGTGAGTATGTATGTATGTATGTTTGTTGCTCTTTCACGCGAAAACTACAATACGCCATTGTATAACACTTTCCAGTAATATAGTTTATTTATCAGAATAACCCATACGCTACTTTTTCTGCAATAATCGAGATACACGCGGACTGAGCAGCAGGCGAAAATTAGTGTTTAATAAATTTGAGCTCCAGTAAAATGACCGGTGGATGGTACACTTACACTTAGAGCACATTCTTCACTTTCACATAATACAGTTTCCGTCACGTCTAAGTTAATTTCGAAACAAAACCAGAGGCACGAGCGAGGAACAGCTCTAAGCCTCAAAGTACTTAAGCTGGTCACACCGGCAGCCTTTAAGTCCCACCGTATAAATAAACAAAGGAACAAAAATGCTAATGACTGAAGACTCAAGCCGTCTCGACGCTAATCCACCAATGAATGCTTTGCCTCATTTACAATTACATCCATTACTCTCTAGATACTAATTCGATGCTCTTAAGTTTAGAATGAAACGATATTTAATAATCCATTAAGACTAATAATTTATAGAGGCGTGCTGTGGTAAATTTTGGAAGGAGTTTTAATGTAATATTCTTTATTGATATAAATTAAATGTACAATACATTATACGATTCTCTAACACCCACGCTAGTAAAGTACTTATTTTGCAGGCGTTAGTGTCTTCCCCAATAAGAAAGTTACAATAGCGTTATATCAATTTGAACATTCAAGAAAATATATTGAAAATACTGAAAATTAGCAATTGACTCTAAATTAAACTAAACAATCAAGTAATTAAAATAATAAACAATAAGTTTTAGAACGTCTTTTTGATGATGTAACGTTTAAAGCTAAGGGTCAGACCGGCTATTGGCGTGGCCGCACGACGCCATTGTACACGCAAATACGTGCATATAAATAGATAAGTCGCTGTGAGCAAATCTTTAAAGATGAACATGAGTGTTATGAGATCCCGTCGTCAAATTTGATTGAAGTGCAGGGATGGTGTAGTGGTCGCCAGGGCACTTCCTACTGGACTGAGTGTAGTGGATCCAATCAATCCACGTCCACGGTATGGACGTCTTTTGACTGAAACGATGATGATGAGATTTTATTTATGTTCTTGTTTTTATTTAAATATTCAATTAGGAACGTTAATAGGCATGTAAAATCACTTTGAACTATTTTTACAGTACAGATACGCTAGTTTTTGTTTTATGTAAAAATGGTAAGATGTGGATTTGAAGTTTGAATGCATATTGAAAGTTCCTTTTAGTTCAATTTAATTCACTTAATAGAGGTCCTGTTTCGCGGAGGACTTTACAAACATACATGAAATGGACACTAAGAACACTCAGACTTAAAACAACATGTGGATCAAACCCCCTTGTGGGGTTTGAACCCACACACAAAATGGACAGAGGACCGCTTTAAATATTGCGCTTTCCGATTTCCAGAGACCTCAAACTCCCTGTTGCTTTAATCCATACTTCACCCTGACTACTTTAAAGGCAAAAATAATTAGACTAGTAGGAAGTATTCACAGTTTATACGGCCAATTAAAACACTTGAGCAGTGGAGGGCAGCAGAATATTAAATTTCTTGAACCCATAATTTTGTGTGAGACATTGCGACTTGTGGATGTGAACAGTGTGCCGTATAAGAAGCCGTGCGGAGTTCGCAGGGCTGGCGCCGCGGAGATTAACCAACAGGATAGAACAGAACCATCCAACCATCCCCAATTTCATTAATACCAATAATATAATTAAGCCAATTAAACGTGGTATGCAAAGGTGTTACAAATGACATTTAGACCACAAACTTACATATTTTGCTAATAATACATACTAATCCATACAAATGTTTGACAATTATAACACCCCGACGTAAAAACTACGGGGTGTTATAAGTTTGACATGTCTGTGTGTGTGTGTGTCTGTGTCTGTCTGTGGCATCGTAGCTCCCGAACGGATGAACTGCTTTTGATTTTGATTTTGTTTGAAAGATAAATTAGTTGGGAGTGTTCTTAGCTGTTTGATGAAAATCGGTCCATCAGTCGGGGGTTTTTTAAATTTATATTTTCACTTGTATAAATATGTAAGTATCTCTGTCTGTCAGCTTTCTGTTACGCTGTCACTGCTTAATCAGTGCATCGTTTTCAATGGTATTTGTCAAGGAGATTTTTAAAGAATGACAAGGGCGGAATGGCAAGTAAAAGCTACTATGATAATATTTAGGATATCACCTAAATTCCGAAACAAATATTTGCAGATCATACAAACATTTGGAGCGACTCGGGAATCGGAACCGAGATCCAAAAACTCAATAGTCACAGTGCCTTACAAACAATTATTTGGATGTCGATTGCTCACGTAAATTGTAATTTAAATTGATTATTTTGATTTCCTTGCAGAATGTTATTCTCAGATTTGCAAAGTATTCGGACTGCCTGGTCGGTTTTGCGAGGGTGCCCGTGGAGGTCAAAGGCTACATAACCAGCGGGCAATTAGTCGGCGGTCAATGCGCTGAAAGACCGAGTAGAAACTCCACGCGACAGAAATGATGGTGAGGTTGTCCGAGTGGTTATGATTTGTTATGTATGTTCCCTTGATTCGGAGGTCACGTTAAGCAGTCGGTCCTGGTTGTTTTCACAAGATAACAGTTGTAAACAGTTAGAGGCCTTCGGGCAGCATAAAAACATCCAACGGCAAGACTATGGAGCCACAACGTGTCCTGCCATTCCCCAACCCGCACTCGGCCAGCGTGGGGACGTATGGCCTTAACTCTCTCTTGAGGGTAGACCCGAGCCTAACAGTGGAACATTATGGATGTTGAAACAGAGAAACATATTCGTAGTTATACCTCTACAGGAAACTTCTCAACCCAACGTTTATGATAATACTAGCTTCGTTGGCGTCTGTTTCATCCTCTATTACCTAGGGCTATAAAAATAGTTTACGTCCTACTGTAAAATAGTTTATATAATAAAAATAGTTTCTCAGACCTACTGAATAAACACACAAAATTTCATAGAAATCGATCAAGCCGTTTATACTACTCCGTATGGTATTTAACATTGTGTCACTAGAATTCTATATATATGTATAAGATGTTCTAGCACATTTTGTAAACAAGGTAAGACTTTGGCATGTGACAGCCTTGCAACATGCGATACATTATGTGGTTGGCACTCACATCCGCTAGTTTCTTGTTTGAACACGTCCTACCACCGCCATCTCTTGACAAGTTCGTGAACTACTGATTGTGCTTGATACTGCAAACTATTCCTTACCTCCTTGGCTCTTTGTTGTGAACTGATTTTTAAATTGACAGCATACTCTTACTTTTTCAACATTTGACGACCTCTTTACCTCTGAGTGGTAGATTCGATTCTCCAGTTACTAAGTGTAAATATACCTATTTGTTTGCATGAATGCCTCCGTCTATATCAGCTCAAAGGTTCCGTGTACTGTGTATAACTGTAGTATATTCTCGACTCACAGACGACGCGCCCACTCGCTATCGTCGGTACGCAGTCCAATGTTAGACCACGGGTCGGTCGGACGGGTCGCGTCACGTGTCACCTCCAACGATCAACGTTAGCACCGCATGTGGTTAGTACTCGAACATGGTAGCGCTCACTTCCCCGGTCTACACCTACATCTATAGTTCTCGTTTTCCGTTCACTAGTTGGACCTGGTGTTGTAACCTTTACAGTTTCATTCGCATTGTATTTCTATGACTAACAAAAATGCCAGGCAGTTCAGCGGCTGAGCTCTACCAATGATCTGCCTGTTACGGAAGTTACAAAACTTTGTTTTATAATTTCGTTTGGGAAAGGCGTTAAGCCGAACTCAAGAGACCTATGTATACAAAACTAGCCCAAAGACAAACTTTAACATTACAGAATGTTTAAGAAAAAAGAGAGATATAATATAATTTGAGGGGACGTACCGTCACGTCGTCGCATCGCGTCGCCCTGATTGCGTCCCTGTGGCGACGCGACGTGGGACGTGCGTGACGTGATACAGCTCCACTTGTCCTTCACTAAACTTAGCTTCACTAAACTACACTCACTTCCTCAGATAGTTTTAGTTTTGAATAGTTTTTTCGATTTCTTGTCCTGCTATAGTTTCTTTGCATTTCTTAATCTGGAAAGGCGAAATATTTTCTTTCTTTCTTTTTATTTCAAAACAACAACTCTCGCATTAGGAATATAAATCCTGTGTGTATTCCCATGTAGGATTTGAACCTACGACACTTGAAGCATAAAAAGCGGCGTGGCGACCGCTTAAGCTACTAGGTCAACCGTGCATTGCAGTCAATGATAAATACACGGGTAATAATGTGTTACTTAACTAAGCATACCTACTTAAGTTAACTTTAGTAGGTACACTTATAACTAACTATAATACACATAGGTAGTTATATAGCCATGTCCGTGTGGTGACGGATTAAGAATACAGAGTGTCTCCACCCCTATTCATCCCGCGGGTCTCGTAAAAGGCGACTAAGGGATAAACTACGCAAGACAACATCAATGCAAAGAGAAGGAAAACCTGAAACCAACCCTAAACCAACCCGTCTGGCCAGCGTGGTATAGTAGGCCAATACCTCCTTTTCAAGGAGAGGCCTATGTCCAGCAGTGGACTGTTAAAGGCTGTTGATGATGAAGTCAGTAGAAACTTATGAAAAACACACTTATTTCATTCTTCTGACTTTTCTACCGATAGTTGGCGACTGCAGTGCCTAGTTTATAATTGAACTAACTTTTACCCACGACTCCGTCCGCGTATGTCTGTTTTCGCAGTAAGAAGTAGCCTGAGTCCTTGCTCAAGAATCAAAGTATCTCCATTCCAAATTATATTTTTACCTTTGGATGGTACAGTAAGGACGTGGCAGGGGTCTTTTTAAAAAGAGGTGCCAAGACTATATTTATAAAAGAACATAATATAGGCATATACAATACACAATATATATAATATATTTAATAATTATATTTATAATATATACACAATATATATGATATATATTCTAAATAATACTTATTACAATATAAATATATTATTTCATTATAACTTTGTAATCTTATGATTACGAAGATATTTCGGGCAACTGTTATAAATAAAATTCTCTAACTTTAGCCTTAAATGTAATACGGTTAGTTATTTTCCTGATCTCAAGTCGAAGAGCATTCCATAACAAAACTCTACTACTCTACTACTGGACTCTACTACGAAAGGGGAATGGACAAGAGATGAAGATTGTTTTGGGCATAAGAGTAGAAGATTATTAGTGGAGCGAAGGTCTCTGTCATGGTTGGAACATAGCAATTTAAGCTGTGAAGTAAGGTAAGTAGGAGCTGCAGGATTGTTGAGTAGAGAATGAAGGGTAGTCAGGGCCCGCAAGCTACGCCGCTGACGTATAGGTAACCATGACAGCTGGGTTCGATAGCTGGTGACATTATCGTACTTGCGCAGGTTGAAGATGAACCGGATGCAGTTATTGAGAAGTCGGTCAAGTTTGTTGAGTAGATCTGCATTCAGATCGAGGTAGCAAACATCACAGTAATCAATGATTGGGAAGGTCGTGGCCTGTACAAGCATCAACTTGGTGGTGGGTGGAAGAAAGTTCTTAAGACGATATAGTGATGGCAAGGTTCCGGTAAACCCCCAACTCACGTTCCCAATATGTTGTTTCCAGGTGAGATTAGAATCGATCAATAAGCCCAGATCCTTGACAGATGAGCTCCAATGAGCTACAACGGATCTGTTATACCAATGTATAACGGATCCGTTGTAGACGATTGGCGCCAGTTTTGGTGTGTCAATCCTGCATATCACTCTAGGGCTTCCCACGATTATTGCCTGACATTTGGCAGGATTAACTCTGACGCCGAATCGCTCAGACCAGTTTTTGATTGCCTCCAAATCGCTGTTAATACTATCCACTCTTTCTGTCAAGTGACCAAGGCTTGTATGTAAATAAATTTGAATATATAATTACTTTACATATTTAGTTTCGCAGTTTGATATAATTGATCTCCTGTTTCTGTTCTATTCTTTCTGCTTTAATATTTCTCCTCTACATACAATAAATTCATAGTCAAACCTCTAGTATGAGTTAGTGTCCCCTGGGACGCTCTGATTACCTTCCGCAGTCGAGTCCGCGGTTGAAGGCACCACCTTCAATAATTACCATATTTTAGATGTAGCTACTGGATTAAAGAAAAGACGTACAGTATGATATAATTTTACTAAATATATGTATCAAATACTTTATTCTATTCCGTCGCTCCATATACTTTTCATTGTATACTATTGTAATACTATACAATGAAAAATTCCTTACTGTTTGTGGTATTCCTAAGATCTACCTACTGTTCATAGAAGTTGTAAACATAGTGATTTTAAAATGCAAGCTTTACCTCATTGAATATGTATTATTGTTAAAACTTTGTTTGTATGTAGGTAGGTACTTGTTATTACATCCCATACCTCTATACTGTTATCAGAACTTGTAGCTCCATCTAGTGGCAAGTAGTGGTAAAGAAAACTAAGTAGTTAAAGTGTTATGTACATTCTCAATGAACACTACGCGTTTGGCTAGCTATGAGAACAGCTATTCTATAAAGATAAGCCATTTACAATATACCTATTAACTTTCGTTCGTTTTCTATGTTTAATATTATGTATTTACCAAAAAAGTAGATATACTCATATCAGTTGTTTAGTACCCATAGCACAAACTTTGTTTAGTTAGACTAGATGGCATTGTGTCAGATTTATCCGAAATATTTATTATTATTAGAACAAACTATTATCTTTGATAGTAGATCCTTTCGTACTGTAGCTCGGATCATGTTATATTCAGAATCCATTAATATTTTACATAGGTATACTATTTAGACATAATGGAAGGTTTGCAGCAAACCGGCTTTTAATTGGCGCGTGTAACTCGACACTTTTAGTACGAGGCGTAGCAGAGCAAGGGGGTGCGGGGTGCGGGGCGCGGGGGTGACAATAAAACAACACAATCAAACTCTTACATTATTTATTATTATTACCTACTATATACAGAATGTGTTTTACAACCAATGTTAATGTCATCGACACTTGGTACAGTCGAACAGTCCAGTGCTCACTACCGCCCTCTAGTCGTCCTCCAACCCCTCCACTGTTTGTGTGTCCCAGACACTGGCGTGATCCTCTATGACCCTACGTTTCACGTATACCTATATACAACACAACAGTTAAGGCCACCGTTGGGTGTTTAAGACGCAATCTCCCAATAGAGCCCGACGGGTACAAGTACACAATACATAAAACAAGGGAAAAAGATCCCGATTCTCATTTCTGTTTAAATAAATTCATTAAATAACAGGTTAGTTACATGCATCTCATTACCTGCAACGTTTTTAAAGTATTTTTTATATAATGATTTATTAATAAGAAACTTTATACCTTTTTTAATAACCATAAAATATCAATAAGTTACAAAATTATATATTCACGTCATGTGTTCAGGAAAGACAGCATTAGAAGATATAAATAATATTATGTACATCTTGTGAATCGTTATAGACACGCCGGACGACCTCACAATAGAATGTCATAGTCGTCATAAAATATAAAACGGTATCGACGTAACGGTAGGGTGGGCGAGGGTGGGTGAGGGTCGAAGCGCGGGTGTCACTCGTAGTACTGGCAGGCCAGCACGTAGAAGGGCGGCGCGGGCGGGCGCGGCAGGCGGCTCACGTACTTTGTGAAGGGCGCGGCGCCGGGGTCGCAGTACACCAGGCTCAGCGCGTTGTGCGCCGGCGGCAGCTGCAGCAGCGCCGCGCTCGCGCCCGGCTCGTCCGGCGCCACGTACGCCAGCGAGCCGCCCGCCAGGCCGCCCGGACCGCCCGCCCCGCCCAGGTGCAGGTGCGCGTCCAGCCGCGCCGTCGCGCGCTGCTCCCGCGGCGCCAGCAGCGAGTAGGCGCCCGGCGCCCAGCGCTGCAGCTCCAGCCCTGCCAGCGTGGCCAGCGCCAGGTCGGAGCACTCGGCCAGCGCGTGCAGCAGTGCGGTGCTGCCGAACAAGCGCAGCAGCGCGCGCAGCGGGTGCTCCGGCGGCCGCTCGTCCAGCCAGCGCGCCGGCACGCGCTCGTACCAGCACTGGTTGGGCGGCCCCACGCGCTCCCACTCCACATCTGCGCGCACACAGACGGATCGGTCACGGAGGACGTCTTCGACGCGTTATGACGCGTACCTAGCTAGAGACGTACCCGGGTCGACGAGCGCGGCCATCACCTCGGCGAGTTTGTCCCGGGGCAGCAGGTCCCGCAGGCACACCTCGCTCTCGCGCTCCATCTGCGTCTGGATCTGCAGGCGGCTGCGCGGCGACATGTACGTGGGCTCGAGCCACTGCGACAGCACCACCTGGACACGAACCGACTCGCTATCGTACGTACTCTTTTCGAAGTACACCGACCGCCACTCGTTTTAACCGAGCTCGTTCGGTGTAGCGAAGATTAAAACGTAGAACTCACGATTTCGTTGTGAGGCTTGAGCTGCTGAGGCGGTTCCGGAGCGGCGGGCGGCTCCCTCTGGACCTCGTCCTCCGGCGGCGGCCCGTGGAACCAGCCGTTGATCGATAACCGCGGCAGTTCCAATGATAGCACTTCTTCTACCTGTTAAGTACACGCGCTACACTTATTTCGATATATTCCATCATCTTAATGAAGTTTACTCTATAAGAAACTTTTCATATTTAGCCTGTAGCATGAAAATTTTATGAAAAGTAAAATGGAATGTTAAATAAAAGTGTAGAGTAAACATTCTAGTCGTAGTCATTTTTGCGTGTCCATACTGCCTCGTTGGTCTAGTGGTCTCGAGGTCTCGGGTTCAAATCCCGGGTCGGGCCAAAAAGTGTTTTTGGGATTTTCTTAGGAAATTCCTAATAGCTGCCCGGAGTTTGGAAGTTTGGCGGTGATTCACGCCCGTGCCTCGGAGAGCACGTAAAGTCGTCGGTCCCGGTTGTCATGCACACCTTTGGCAATCGTTATTGGGAAGTCAGTGCCATCAAATATACTGACAACTAGTTCAATCTTTGAATTTCAGTTTTCCCTTAGGGTTGCGGACGTCCGATGCCAGTCGCTCCGTGGAAAAACTGAAATTCAGGTAAAACCGGTTGAACTAGTAGCCGACCCCAAATAAACTTGAGAATAAGGCTAGGAGGATGATGATGAGTCATTTTTGCGTGTCCATAATGATAGCCATACATAAATATATATATATTTATATATATATATATTTATGTATGGCTATCGTTATGTATAATTTTCTACCTTTAATCTACATCTCAATTCTTCAATAGATTTCGAGTCACTGTTTGTTGGTGATTGAAAAATAGATATAGTGATATATGTACCTGATGAAAAGACTCATGTCCAACTTTGAAAAAGGCGAACATGTTGTTCCTAGGGTAGACCTCCCGCACCACATGTGTGGGGTGTCCGTGCTGGTCGCAGGCGAGCTGCTGCAGCGCGCCGCCCATGTGGCTGCTCCAGCCGCCCCACTCCTCCACACCCTGCAACACCAACATTTTATTATGTTCAAGCCTACCAAAGTGAGTCTTCTCTGCCTGATGGAAAGCATGACTACAAGAATCTAAGAGTAGGGATCTCCATCCTCATTGTCACCCCATGGCGGCTTTGTGTGATGTTTCTGCATAATGCAGATGCAGAATGATTCTCACATACACCAACCAAAGACAACAGCACAAATGTTGTCATTTTACATCGGTCTTCTGTGTAAGGGTATCACTGTGCCAGTCGAGCGGGCCCATTCATGCTGAAATCCTCATAGCTCTACTACCTATTACTACATACTACAAAATAATGTTTATAACAGAATATTATAGGTCTCAGTATTAAATAATTCTATAACTCCACTTTAGCCTGCAGTTTTACACAAATCAAACATGAACACTATTTTTGTTGTATCTCTAACGACATGTGAACAGTACAACACCTCCTTACTAACAAACTAAATAAAACTACAAATTCACAAAGTTGCACATACCTCAGTATGATCTCCTCCCGCACCATTCTCAATGTTGTTCTTGTGCTTGGGGGCTGTTGGCCGCCAGGGCGCCAAGTAGAAGATGAAAGCGACCCGTCTGTCTGATAGCATATCATCATGGACTAGTAAGTGATCTCCGGGCCCATACAGTGAACATGATGCTGATACTGAATGTAAGGTCAAACCTGTCACTTGTGATACCTACAACAATTAAAGATATCAGCCCTGGTGCTGTACGTAAGACAGAAACTAATCAGAATGCTAACATCAAGATCTCCTACCCAAGTCATAACCTCTGTCTTGAGCAACTCATATATTCCTCTAATACTTCTCTGCCACGTCAAGCTGGCCAGGTCAGCAGTTTGGTGGAACTCATAAAGGTCCATCTTTTTCCTCGACCAATCCAGTGTGTTCATGTCATCTACTATGTTATTAATCATCTCAGAGTTAGAGAGGAAGTCATGAAGGAGACACAGGCGGAACGGCTCACAAGTTAATGTAACTGTCTCATTGCTCAAGTCTTTCTGCTCCTTCCAGTGGAGGGATAGCCTATCTATTAATTGTTGTGTCTGTAAAACAAAACTACTTATTATGGTCCAAACTTAAGAATAGTATACATATTTGAGAGATGTACTGTAAAAATCTAATAAGAACAAATCTTTCATAGAGCATGTACTGTATTATGGTACATATATTATGTACTGTAAGGGGGTACCTTAATATTAGGATTAAACTGTGGGTCATCCATTCGGTTAGCTCTGGGATTGAGCTCAACGTTCATAGTCTTCATATCTGTCACAATATCATCCACCACAATAGAGTTGTCATCCCATGACTCCTCTGAATCTGAGCTGTACTCCGATGTAGAGGAGGAAGAAGAATAATCAGCTGAAAGAAGAAGTCAATTGATAAATAATGGAATAACAAGAGGATATGATTTCCATCAATATCTAAACTGACTGAGCATGAGATTGCATCAAATGAGATGTTATGAATAACTAGATGTAGTTGAAAGTTAATTACTACATCACAGCTTTTGATTTAGAGTAGAAAGTTTTGAACAAATGCACTGATGTAAACAAGCGGCGAACGTAACAACAAGAGTCGAAATTCATGTTTCCCGCGCAAAGCACTACAAATCAAGACACTACAACTCACCACCACGGATCCGCTTGACTTCATCGGCAGAGGCCTGGTATGAGTTGACGGCGCACACATCAGAGTCGTCGCTCTCTGTGTCCGAGATCTCGATCACGGTAGATGAGAACCTGCGTTTAGCGGGTGGCCGGGTTTCTGGTGCACTACTGTTGCTATCGCCCGGGCCATCGTCTGCGTGAGTCATACTCGACGATGGCTCGTCGTTATCTCTGCTGGACGAACTCATGGTTTGGCACCAACACTACATAATACGTGAAACAAAAACAAAAGTAAACCAATACGATGCGACGCCTAACCTAAAATTTTGTTGACGTACAAATAGATTACTATTGCCATGTACAAAAATTATAAATGAAATTTAAAGATTATTGTCAAATATGTTACCATAAGTTTTACCTTTTGTTAAAACTCAAGGAGTCTCTAAAATATGTTATTATATTACAGATATACATTTTAATTAATCCCCTTCGTGTATTACGCACTTTTCTTACAGTTGGACGCACTTTCACCCAACATCACCTAAATTGACATTTGAAGTTCTTTGTATTTTATTAAGTTTACATATTTTATTTAGATAGAAATCTGTCATTATCTGTTTCGATGACATGTCAATATTGTCAATATTGACTTGACGACATACAGAGCGGTGTTAATTTTTGTAAAATTTGTTGGTTTTGTAAATGCATGTATAAAACCTGACATAAAAACACCATATATATGTCATCTCAATGAAACTAGGTGGAAGTACTGGGAGATCGTTGACGTCCAACTGTTCCGTATTTAACCTAATTCACAACATTCCTGAACACTCAGCAATGACGGAAACTTCGCAACAAGACTTAAGTGTTACAATTGAGCCTCAATGTCAGTTCTTTGTAGTTCGTAAAAAAAGGCTATGTCGAATGACTGTTAAACCGGGGCGCCAGTACTGCGGTGAACACGAACCTCAACCTAAAACAGCTGATGGACAGGTTGTTCTCAATTTTAAACTTAATTTCAGTAAAGATCCAAATAAATGAAATGTAGCTAATACTAAACTTTGTATTTTAGGATGATTCTCGAGTACCATGCCCAAATGACCCTAAACAGTGAGTAAAAACATTGAAAGTTAAGGTTAATATTAATTTATTTAATAATAATGTCAGTTTTTTATGTTTGCAGCACTTGCTATGTTAGTAAACTAGAGAAGCACCTGTTGATCTGCAATGCACGTCCAGTGCAGCAGCCGCCTTACATTGTTCACAATATTAACTGTCCCACAGAGACTGAGGTGTGTGTGAGGAAGCCCCTGTGCCAACTGTCTAAGGAAACCATCTTAGCAGTTATAGACAAAGTAAATACTTTATATGACAGTGAGTATGTATGTCAATTAATCTATTACTAACTCTCTAACTCTCACTTCAAAATTAAAAAAGTATTAGATAATCTAGTTGAAAAAACAATACTCTAAAGTTTTAACCAGAATACTTGGTTTGGATACTGAGGTTTTGGTTTCTGAACTCCAACATGTAAACCATAATCATCTAGTCAAACTATCAGGGTCCTAAGTAGAGTTAATATGGTATTGTAGTATATTCTCATATTTTTTTTAAACAGAGCACATAAATGGCCAGATAGAGACGGAGCCAGAACACCCCATCCACAGTGCAGTGCTAGAGGAGTTCTCAGAAGGGGATAGAGCTGAAAGTTCTCTAAGACATCTGAGACAGGTTTCCAGCTTGCTGTGGTTAGTTGAACGAGAAGGCTTGGTTGGGGATCATACCTGCTATGTGGAACTGGGAGCTGGAAAAGGTAACTATTCTATTTACAGAATTTATGCTAAATTAGGCTACATGTTAAGGTTTTTTTAGGGATTGCATTCACTTATTTGTGCTATTGCAATAATATGCTATATTAACTAATAATATAATTAGCTCATAATCACTTTATCTTGCCTTTTTCTTTAGAAACCAGTTGTGTGAATAATGTTGAAAATAATTGAGGATCCTTTTGTTAAGAATAAAATAAATAAATATTAAGAATATCTAACACACAACACCATCAAGAATAATGAAACTAATTAGAATTTGAAGAATAAACTGTTAGAAGACTTAAAGAAAGAATATTTGTATAACTTTTTTGTAAATATGTACAAATGTATTATATAAAGAAAATATTCAAACTTCGAATGAACTTATTCAATTTAATTCAAACTGATATACCAAGCAGATCATACTAACATTTGTTTCATCCTGAAAATCGAACTTGAGACTCAGCACAGAAATTGCATATCAAAGGTCGGCAACTCACCTGTGACTCCTCTGGTGTTTTGGGTCTGGTTTGGGTGGTCCATCGGCGACGACAATCGCTTACCATCAAGAGGTAGTAGAGCCACGCTGATTTCAGCACGAATGGGCCGGCTCGACCCGGCCAGTGCTACCCTCACACAGAAGACCATCCTAATAATGACAGCATTCTTGCTATCGTATTTCGTTGGTGAGTGTGAGACCGGAGGCCCAATCATTCTGCATCATTCTCCCGCCCTTCGAAGGCCGGGAGAATGATGCAGAATAATCAAACCAGGCTGCCATGGTAGGGCTCACCATGCTACATTGTCTACCCTCACAATAAGCGTGGTGACCCCTACTCCTGGATTTTACTCATGCTTTCCATCAGGCAGAGTAGAGTCACTTTGGCAGGCTTAAATATAAAAAGAAAAAAAAAAAAAAAGAGGGCCAACGAGCAGACAGATCTGTCTGCTCTTTTGCCCTCTATAATATAAAAAAAAAACTACTAACAATAGCATAGAGATTACAGATAGAGTCAAAGACAAAGAAATTAAACACATTCTAATCTTCGAAATATTTTGTCAATGAATGTAGATAGGCTGCATGATTGGCCTAGTGGTTTTTATTGCGCCAAGTGTTGTGGGCTCAAAATGCAAAATGCACACAGTGTTGTCCCATTTGCAAAATGCCAAATGGGACAACACTGTGTGCTACACCAATTGTCTTCGGAGTCTAGGTGTTCTTTGCGTTCGCTTCATGTATGTTTGTAAAGCCTACACAGGATTAATATTCATATTGCGGGAGTCGTGTTTTATTTTATGTAAGATAAAAAAGAATAAGGAATATAAAAAACAATTGGTTAATACCACAGAATACTTAATAGTACCAGTACAGAAGACTCACTCCGAAAAGTAAATAAAAAAAAATAGGGACCCTTGGTGTCATTACATTAAGTTCAATTTAGATTGCACAGCGCCGAAGCACCTACGATTATATTTACCTATAATTGCGTCTCTTTCTATCATGTCACTTTATCTGTTATGACGTATGACGTAAATAATTCTAATAAAGGTATATTAACTACTTTTTCTCTAGCACTTTACAATAGTGTAAAAATAACTGTAGGTAATTTTGTCAACAAATGACGTTTTAAATAATATCACCAGGGGGGTGTCACTCCGCAGTTTAGGTATAGTCGGCCAGCTGCCTGCCGGGTCAGACACGCCGGTCGAACAGACATCGTCAGAACAGTTCAGAGTTACACGATAGAAAGAGACGCAATTGTAGGTAAATATAATCGTAGTGATTCGGCGCTGTGCGATCTGAATTGAACTTAATCTTTTGACACCGAGGGTATCTATAACTATAATTTACTTTTCGGAGTGAGTCTTCTGTGCTGGTACTATTATGTATTCTGTGATATCACATAGAAATATCTGTTCGCGTCGTATGTATTTACGTACGACACGAACAGATTAGTTCCTACCTAACACCTAAAATATTTTATTCAGACATCCGTAAACAGAACTATATCTTTTACATGAATTAGACGATCGAGGCTTGTCATTAGAAGCCATTGTGGATATCGAAAAGTATAAAAAAAATGTGAGCCGTCACGGGACGCCTGGCAGATGTGAAACATCGCCATTATTTTGTAAAAGTAATAGTACAGAAAAGAACATATTGTAATAGGAACTAAATATGTCATAATGATAAAATAAAATATTACTAATTATTAAAATAGTAGTCTATATGCAGTAGTGTGTACACCGTACACACTACTGCATATAGACTGTATATATATACCATCGTATAGCGTGCCGTGGCGACGCGTCGTCAGGCCAGAAATCTGTTTTACGTGCGGCTATAGATGTTTCACATCAAAAAATCAATAATGCCCGAGAGCGACGCGTATCGTGCGTAAGCGACAACCAACCGGAATGGCAAAATATAATATAAATTAAACTAAAATTTAACATAGCTATCAAACAAATCATTAAATTTTCGCAAAACGGGACTTGTTGACTTGTTTTGTAATCTTGCCGTGTGTGCGCTTGGTTTTGGTGTGACGCCGTCGCTAGTTCGCCGCTCATGCCGCGCTGCCTCCGCCGCCACGGTTTCCACTTTTTCAGAACATTCGTCGCTACAATACACCCAATCGTAAAGTCGTTCATAATGCTGCTTGTTTTTGCGGTGTTTTGTAACTCATACGTAGCCTTGTCTAATGCTATCATAATTATGTTGATTTATTATTTTATGTTGTTGATTCATTGCGCTCTCAGTACGTTTTAGTAGACTATTTTCGGCTTCTATGATAGTCGTTTGATTTTTCCAGAGATTCATGACATGGTTCTGATTTTGTAGGAGTAAGTAAATGTCCTTTTTATATTGTTCGGCGAATCGGCTATCCAATACTCCGAACAAGGTGTTGGCGAGATATCCTACACCGTTGATAAGGCCTCTCTTGTGACGTAGTAGTCTGGCCGGTGTCTGCGTTGCGTCGAATTGCTGACTCGCTAACAGATGATTGTAATACTTGAGTTCCTCATAGCCATGACGTAACTGGAGTACTATTGCGTCACATCGAGATTGTCCATGCATTGTTTTGCAAGTTGTATCGAGCGTTTGTATGTACGAATCGAGCGCTTTATTTCCTTGTAGAAAAGGAACCATGTCATAATAAATAACGAGTTTCCACTCCTGTTTTATAAATAACATGTCCGATAATTTATCAAGGTACAGGCTTTGATTTTCTCGAAACTGAGTAATATTAACGTTTGCAGTCGAACTTGTTAAACAGAACAATAATGTTATCATTAATGAAGTAAGAAGGCTCTTTTTTGGGCGTCTCACTGACCTCGTACTATGCGATTGCACTTGGTCATTCAAACTGTCTTCGTGGCTCTGTGATCTGTGTTCGTGGTTGACGAGTCTTGATAGCTTGATAATCGGTCTTTTAATGTAACCACCTTTTGTCTTCAGGGTGACAACGCGTACAAAGCCGTCTTGCCCAGGGTGAAGTTCTATCACTCGGCCCATTATCCACTTGCCGGGTGGTAGGTTTTCATCGTGAACGAGAACCACATCATTTAACTCAAGATTTTCTTTAAGATTTTTCCATTTTGACCTTGATGTCAACTGGGATAAATATTCGACATTCCATCTCTTCCACACGTCTTGTACTATTTTTTGTGTAAGACACCAACGCGTTCTTAGATCTGTCTCGGTCGGTATAAGCGTCAATAACGGACCACTTGTCAGAAAGTGAGATGGTGTTAGGTACTCCAAATCTTCAGGATCCTCGGTCAAGGCACACAATGGCCTTGAGTTTAAGCATGCCTCAATCTGTGTCAGCAGCGTGGAGAACTCCTCGTAAGTAAGTTTCTGTTCTCCTATCACTCTTTTGAGGTGAAATTTGAAACTCTTCACCGCAGCTTCCCACAAGCCCCCTGCTGATGGCCATGCGGGTGCGTTGAAGTGAAAGGCGATTTCCATGTCGGCTAACTCTTGCTGTAGCACTTCGTTGAAAGTTTGCAGAATTTCTTGATATTCTTCTTGTAAAACTCTAGAGGCCCCGACAAAATTACGTCCATTGTCGCAATAAACATCGCTTGGTGTTCCCCTCCGTGAGGCCATCCTACGGAGAGCCGCGATAAAGGATGAAGTGGTCAGATCAGAGACCAGCTCTAAGTGAACGGCCTTGGTCACCATACACACGAATACGGCTACATATCCCTTTGTGGTTTTTATACCACGACCCTTGTTGGCCTTCAATAGGACATGACCGGTGAAATCTACGCCCGTATGCTTGAAAGGACGAGAGGGGCAGACTCTCGCTTCAGGTAAGTCCCCCATTATTTGCTCTTGCATGCTTGGTTTTTGCTTTTTACATGTTATACATTGGCGTATATATTTTTTAGTGGTTCTAGTTCCGCCTAGTATCCAATATTTTAGACGAGTGAATGCCAATGTAACTCGAGCCCCGCCGTGCCATGTGCGCTCGTGTGCATTGTTTATTATTAATTCTGTGAAACGATGATTTTGCGGTAATATAATTGGGTTCTTCATTTCAGGGCTAATACAAGCATTACGCAGCCTCCCGCCCACACGAAGAATCCCATCATCGCCCAAAAACGGATTTAAGTTGAGAATTTTACTTTTTGAAGAAATATTTTTTTTGTTTCAGCTTACATATTTCTTCTCCAAATGTTTCACTTTGAACATGTTTTATTATCCTGTTTCTTGCTTCTTTTATTTCAGGTATAGTAAGCCATGCTACAGTTTTTCTGTCTTGTTTTTTGGTCGCAAATCGGTACATCCATGCTAGCACCTTTATGAGTTTTGGAAATGAGCTATATTTTTCTATCAACTCTTTGATAATACTATTTTCATTGCACTGCATAATAACATTAACTTGCTTATATATTTTCGCCTCTTCGTTAGTAGTATAAATGCATTTTTCTTGTACTACATTTTCAGAAGACTCTAGAAATGTGGGCCCCTGCCACCATAGTGGGTGATGTCTCAGTTGACTTACTGTCAAGCCGCGGCTGGCACAATCTGCAGGGTTCTGTGAGGATTTGACATATCGCCAGCAGTCAGCTGGCATGATTTCGATAACTTGCCGTACTCTATTGGACACAAATGGCTTCCAGCGATCGGGGTTTCCTTGTAGCCACCCGAGCACCGCCATGGAATCAGTCCAACCATAAAGCTTTACGTCTATGTCTGGCGATAGGGCTTGCTTGATTTTTTTCATAACTTTGGAAAGCAGTACAGCTCCACTTAACTCCAGTCGCGGTAGAGAGACTTCTTTATTACGGGGGACGAGTCTTGATTTTCCCACAATTAGTTTTATTTCTGATTGATCTGATTTAATTAACTTGCTATAAATAACGCAAGCAAATGCCATTTGTGACGCGTCACAGAACCCGTGTAATTCGAGCTTTGACGTCACTTCGCAACCTAGCCATCGTGGTATTTCGATATTATTTATTTCAATAATATCGCTCTTTATTGTCTGCCATTCTTGAGATATGTTCTTGGGAAGTTCGTCATCCCAGGCTATGCTTGATTGCCACACTTGTTGAAATAACAATTTCATTTTGGTAGATAGCGGAGTTAGCCATCCGAGCGGGTCAAACAGTTGAGAAATAGCGGAGAGAAGAGATCTTTTCGTGGTTTGTATGTCCTTGTTGACTTTACACTGAAAAACGAAAACATCCCTTTCAGGGTTCCAATGTAAACCGAGAGTTTTTGTAGATTCAGTTTGCTTGAAATTATAGTTGCATTGCTCCTGTTTACTTGTATTTTCTAATAACTCTTGATAGTTTGACCTCCACTTTCTCAAATTAAAGCCCCCGGCTTTCATAAGATTTATAAGATCTTCTTTTATTTTCTGAGCAGACTTTATTGATGGTAGGGTTAGAATTAAGTCGTCCATATAAAAATTGTTTTCCAAAATGCGAGCGGCCTCGGGATAATTTTCTTTTTCATCACTTGCTAATTGACGGAGCGTCATCATGGCGAGATAGGGAGCGGCCTTGGTGCCGTAGGTCACAGTAGTAAGTTGGTAATGCTGCAACGGATCTCGTGGACTGTCCCGCCATATTATTCTTTGAAGAGGCTGATCGTCTTCGTGTAACCAAATGGCGCGAAACATCTTTTCACAATCAGCTGTGAATGCCACCTTGAATTGCCTCCACCCTAATATCAGTGTGAATATATCCTTTTGTAAATTCGGCCCCGTAAACATGCAATCGTTGAGACTTAGCCCGCTGGATGTTTTATCTGACGCATTAAATACTACTCTCTCTACTCTCCATCTGCTCTCTGTACCTTTATCAAGGCTGTTGCCAAGAGAATTTCCGGGACATCACATTGCGGGACCACGTGCGAGTTATTGCTGACTTGATTAACTTGTTGATTCGATACCAGGTTGTTTGCGACATACTTTGACGTCATGTCGGCATGTGTCTGGTTGCCTTTCGAAAATGCCGAGTGCAGCAAAGTGTTATGATATCCGTTGCACTCGCGGCATCGTTTATTTGAATTACAAGTTTTTCCATTATGATTATGAAGGCAATTATAGCAATATTTTAGTTTCGCAATTATTTGTCTTTTCTGTGAAGGCGACATTTCTACGAATTCTTTGCAGAAATAAATGCCATGTTCACCAGTGTTACAAATGGGGCATGACATGTTATTTTTTATATTTGATTTTGAAGTGGTTTGATTGCTTGAAAAGTTCTTGTACTGAAATGACTTATTTTGTTTATCTGATGAGGAGCAGACTGATCTTTGTTGGTAATTTTCTTGCTTTCGACGTGCTGATTCTATTGTAGTAAACTTATTTTCTATTTGTAGGTGTTGAACTAAGCGCTCAGCTTCTCTCCTAAGCTTGCTCTTAAGAAATTGCATTCTTTGCGCGTTTGATAAACCTGGATTGTTGTGTATAGCCTCACTAAATAGGTCTTTGAATGACACCCATTGCTGGTAGTTGCCATTGAAGGTAGTATGTAATTTTTGGCATCTAGGTAACTGTGCCTTGTCTGCTGGTAATAATTACCTAAAACATATTCATGCTCCGTAGGTAAGCGCTCCGAAAGCTTTGAATAGTTGCTCCTGTATTCCTGCCAATATTTTTCGAGAGCTTCGAGACGTCTCTTTATTTGTTCTGGGGCCCTACGTGATGGACCGTCCTTTTTAAAGTTGATCAGAATTTTCTTGATTTCTTCCGATAACAGAGATTGCTGATAAATTAAATGTTCTACTTCCATGTTGACGTAGCTTAATATAAACTTGAAATTTGAGCTTGATAATAACTTGTTAAAACTCAAAAGTTTTACCTTGATAAATCTTGCTTGATATTCGTATGTTTTTGAGCTTGATAATAACTTGATAAAACTCAAAAGTTTACCTTGATAAATCTTGCTTGATATTCGTATGTTTTTGAGCTTGATAATAACTTGATAAAACTCAAAAGTTTACCTTGATAAATCTTGCTTGATATTCGTATGTTTTTGAGCTTGATAATAACTTGATAAAACTCAAAAGTTTACCTTGATAAATCTTGCTTGATATTCGTATGTTTTTTGTGTGCACACTTGAAGATTATGTGGACTTGTATTTCACAACAAAAATTCCACGCATTGAACTTGCTATATTTCTTGCTGGCTGATAAATAGCTTAGTAACTAATGATCTCCCACGTGATATGTGCGACTTCTCAATTCAACCGGTGAGACCCGCTTGTGGGAGGCCGGCTAAACCGATTCGCTATCACGTGAAATCACAAAAAGATACTAAACCGTACTCGAAGGACCAAAATGTCGTGGGGTTGCCTTGTTGCTACCGAACGACGACCTTGATGTGTTTGAACTTGATAAATGAAAATCCTTGATGATTAACAATGTATTTAATTGTGACACGACTTGCTTCGTGTCTGACTTCTTGTTAAGTGATTACAAATTTGTGTGAATGTATAAAATAAACTAAAGCGCTGACGCGGGGTAACATGTACGGTAATTGGACCGTACAATACCTAAAGTGCGGAGTGACACCCCCCTGTTAATAGTTAATTGTGACGCAGGTCACGTGTCGTACTACTTGTGCAGTGCGTGGTGCTCGGACGTGTCGGGCAGCTCGGCGCTGCTGGTGGACCGCGCGTCGCTGCGCCACAAGCGCGACAACAAGCTGCGCGGCAGGGCGGCACTGCGCCTGCGCGCCGACCTGGCCCACCTGGCCCTGGCGCGCGTGCCTGCCGCCCGCGCCTGCCGCGCGCTGCTCGGCCTCGCCAAGCACCTGTGCGGGGTCGCCACCGGTACGCACTCGCATCTCACTTATACCTATTGTTGTATTCATTGACTACATTGATACTAGCTTTGGTCCTCAACTCCGCTCGTCTACGTCGCGCCGATGCCCTTCTTTAAGAATCTCATCTGCATACCAATTTCAGACGTGAATGGTGGTCACATTTCTAACGTAATTCTTTTCTTTCTTCAATATCTTTTATGTCAAACACAATTTTATTATGTGTATAGGTATGAGTAAATTAATAACAAAAAAATAAGTACCTTTTTAGGGTTCCGTAGCCAAATGGCAAAAAACGGAACCCTTATAGATTCGTCAAGTCTGTCTGTCTGTCTGTCCGTCCGTATGTCACAGCCAATTATTTCCGAAACTATAAGAGCTATACTGTTGAAATTTGGTCAGTCGATGTATTCTGTGAACCGCATTAAGATTTTTACATAAAAAAAGAAAAAAAACAATACATTTTGGGGGTCTCCATACTTGGAACTGAAACTCAAAAACTTTTTTTTCATCAAACCTATACGTGTGTGGTATCTATGGATAGGTGTTCAAAAATGATGTTGAGGTTTCTAATATCATTTTTTTCTAAACTGAATAGTTTGCGCGAGAGACACTTCCAAAGTGGAAAAATGTGTGTCCCCCCCCCTCTAACTTCTAAAATAAGAGAGTGATAAAACTAAAAAAAAAATATGTTGTACATTAACATGCAAACTACCAACGAAAATTGGTTTGAACGAGATCTAGTGAGTAGTTTTTTTTTTAATCCCTACATAATATTATAAATGCGAAAGTACCTCTATCTGTCTGTCTGTTACGCTTTCACGCCTAAACCACTGTACCGATTTTGATGAAATTCGGTATGATGATAGAACTGAACTTGGGAAAGGACATAGGCTACTTTTTACTGCAATAATCGAGATACAAAGACCAAAGCTAGGTGATTATAAAAATACATAAATCGAAGATGTCAAAATGTATCACTGTTTACCTCCTGTCAAAACTTCACAGGTTGCTAGGCATAACACACTTGCATGGCAACCATAATGATAGTTTGTAAATGACATATGCCATGGTAGATAATTTTTGAAAACAAATAAAATTATAGTAGGATGAAACCTATTGGAAAAGGAGGAGAATATTATAAAAATGAAAGGAAAAATAATTTACGGGCGATCTGAGGTCGGGAAGGGGTAGGGGGGGGAGGTTTTCGGGTCCTTTAACCGGGGCGTGAAAAAGCATCTCACTAAGCCGCCATAGTGTGGGCCGCCATACATTATTGTCCGCATTCGCAGTAAGTGTGGTAGCCCCGAATCTTGGATTCTGCTCATTATGGGTGACTGAGGAAACCTTTCCTGTGCGTGGCCTGACACTCACTTGGCCGATTTTTTTATGTTTGTTTTTCATCACATTTGAGAGTATAAAAATCCTATAGTGAATCGATGGTAACCAATACTCGTGAGACTGACATACTTTTAAGTAGTTAAAACTATTAGATATTGAATAACCGGTGTGTGACCTCGCAGACTATGCGCTGCGCTGTATGACGAGCGAGGGTGCGCTGGAGAAGGCGCGCGGGCTGGTGCTGGCCACGTGCTGCCACCACCGCTGCACGCGCCAGGCCTACCTCGCCAACCAACATCTACTGGTGAGCTCGTCTACTACCACTTCCGTATTGGTGTTTACATGTAGACACTGTTAGTAAGTTTACTTAGTCTACTAATATGCATTTTCAGAAACTCGGCATAAGCGGTGATGACCTAAATGTGATGCTGGGTATAGTATCCTGGGCGACGTGCGGCGATGGACGAAGCCGCCAGAACAGGGAGAAGTCCGACCTTCCTAAAGACCCCAGCCGGGCCACTGATGACGGCGAAGAACATGCAATAGATGAAACAAATGAGGCAGATCAGACCGGCGGCCATGACCGCGTGGTGCTAGGACAGGAGTACCGCCAGGAAGTCGGAAGGCGTGCGAAGCAGCTGCTGGACTGGGGCCGCGTGCTGTACCTCCGCGACTGTGGGTTCGACGCTCGACTGTGCTACTTCGTACCTACCACTGTATCACCTGAAAATGTGTGTATAGTCGCCAAGAAATGTAGATGATATACCTACATATTTAATGGCTGACCCTGATGTTCACAATAATGAGTTTTGTATAAAGCTTCCCGATTCCTCACATAACTGCTATGCACTAAGTGTGAATAGATAATAAATTGTTATAAATATAAATGAAAACTTTGCTGCCGTCTTTCTTTTTATCAGTTGCTTTTAACAGCCACGCTAGACTTCACTGGACGTCATGGCCTCTTTAAGAAAGACGTTTTAGCCAACTATACCACGTTAGCCAGACAGTAATAAATAATAAAATAAATATTTTGTACATGTAACACCATTACGATGGTTTTCTTTCGAAATAACCGGAGCTGGTGCCTACTATGATAGCTAGATTGACTGAGCTGTTAGACTTTAGCTGAAAGATTATTAAGATACATTTTTTTATAAACACATATATGTATATTATACATAGAAAACATCCAAACTCAGAAACAATTATCCGTAGATCATACAAACATAATGATCCGACCCAGGACTTGAACCAGAGACCTCAAGCACAGCGTGTAACCAAAAGTTGCATTGTTATAGGGTTTATTTCAAGTTTTCCTTCTCTTTGTAGTGATGGGCTGCATAGTTTGCTTCCTTAGTCGTTTCTTACACCCATATATAATACCCCAATAAATATTTCGGACATTTTACACACAACGCCATCTAGTCCCAAACTAAGCAGAGCTTGTATTATGGGCACTAGACAACCGATACAGATACATAAATATACTTTTGTAAATAGATACATATTATACATAGAAAAACACCCAAACTCCGAAACAAATATTTGCGGATCACACAAACATTTGGTCCGACCCGGGAATCGAACCCGAGACCTCTTGATCAGCAGCCGCATACGCCGACTACTAGACAAACAAGGCAGTCAATAGAGGTGGTGATGGTGACGCACCGTATTTTAAATTCGTCACCAAACAAAGCTGTCCATCCGGAAGCAAGGCTAAAGCCTTCAGTATCCTGCAAAAAATAAGCGCTAAACTATAATCAAACCGGCTACCTTTACCCTCGCAATCCAATGTGTTAAAGCTGAGCCATTTATTTTGCCTCAAAGAAGAGTATCATTACGGTTCTAAACACTACAAACAAACGATAAATAAAACAAACCATAGCAAATATAATTGTGTATATTTATATCAATTATTATCATCTAAAAAAAATCAATTACTCTATACAAATGTTGAATGAGCCCAAGTGAGCCGCAGTGCCGTCCCCGAGCGAGAGTCGCGCGACACTAGCGCCACCGCTCACCTCACTCTCGCTAACAAGTAACAACTATTCGGTCTCGATCCACATTCTGTACGACACATAGAACTTAGCGCCGCCAGAAAATATGAAACACTTCAGAAAATCCTGAGTAGCCACCGGTTTTTTAAAACCGTCTACATACTTTACGTGTGAATGAAATTAAGGAACGAACACATAATTTATGCAAGAGTTTCTAGTATTCTAGCAGCGTCAAGTACGGTCGCGTTGGTACTATCAATAATAATCTTAATAATTAGCAAACTTGTAGCCGACGACAAAAATAAATTGTATAGGTAAGCACTCGAGGAGTAGCCTGGTTGTACCCGGTCCGTGTTCGCTGTAGTGCGCTATGTTTAGGGCTGAGAATAGTCATTAAAGCGATGATTTACCGACAGTGAATCATTACAAGTTCCATACTTGTGGATTCATATTGAGATATATATACAATTTGATCACATGCGTTACATATGTACTAAAGACATACAGTTTTACCCTCCGCGGAAGTAACTCCGTACAGTTTTAATACATATATGGCTATTGAACGTTCTTCTTGTAACATACAACGAACAAGTCCCTCTGGATCGCGGCCACTCTACACTCAGTAATGCCTAACTAAATTAAATAACTATAAAAAATAAAAATTATCTATCACCAAAACGTTTACATAAAATAAATAAATGTTAAATGCTCTGTTAGTGGCGAACAAACCCTCGATTACAATACAACTCCATTTTAGTTCATTGTTGAAAACGGTGTTGCCCATGGTATAATAGTATGGTGTTGCCGTGTCAAAAATTAACTACGTCAATTTGGAATGCGGCGGAATGGAACGCAGCGATTATAATTTAAATGTTCTCATTTTTATTTTCATTATTCAATAATGAACGTGAGCAGTCGAGCCTATAGATACTTTCTTAATACATATACATATATTCAGCTGTTGTCAGGAGTTAAGGAGGGAGATATAAATCAGTAAGAATATGTCAGTCGTGAAGTTAGTCATTTTCTAAAACTCACTATACATTAATAGTATCTATCTACGCGGTATATGATTGTTAAAGCGCGGGCGCGTCGGTACAATGTGACTGTGAACTCGGATCAGACGGATATATATCATTAGGTGCAATGGACAAAAAAAATATACATAAATATCAGTTTATAATTTACTGATAAAAAACAGATTAGATAGAAAATAATTGTAGATTGTTTATGTACCAATACTAGTGCACAGTGAGGGCTACAAGCTCGCGTCACTGAAGCCGAAGGGGCCACTGGAAGTGACGCGGGCCCTACAATACACTACAATATATATTACATATGTACACACCGTTCCTTTAGTTACTATTCCAGTTGACAGCCAACACGCTAGCGAACATTTTACAGACGACAAAAGTGTAATAATTTGTATTATATATTAGCTACTCACAAACACAACATCTACAGGCACACTTACATTTTACAGTCCTTTATTTAACAGATATAAACATCTCTATAACAAACACAAACATAAAGCCAAATTAAATTGAACCCAAATGTAAAAAAATAAGCTCTCACTAAATGTACGTACGTCATTATATTCCCCTGCTATGTGTAGGCTATATTAAACTACGATCAATAAATATTTATAAGTCAACTAACTCTGTGATGCTTGACTCGGGAATTGAACCCGAGACAAGCAAGTGTTACTATTCTGTTATGTTCTACTAAGTTAGGTTCGCTGTTTAAACTCTTGTTTGTTTGTGAGTCGATCAATGACGCCATTAAATACTACTCTAATGGTGTATGGAAGCATTAACCGCAGCTGCAGGTACAAACTTGTAACATATTTTTCATATTTTTGGAAATTTTATCCCCAAAGGGTTTCAATAAGGGATTAATGGTACTAAAGAAGTTTGACACTCCTACACAAAACAAAAAGTTTAAAAGCTATAAACCTGATTACGTAAAAGCTTTTGATAAAATTTATATAAACTAACCTTATTCATTAAAATTAATTTAATAGTTTAGGTGAACATAGACATATAAACTGATAACTACTATTACCGAAAAGTTAATAGTTTTGGCCTCGTCATAATTCGATAAAAATAGTTACGCGACCGAAGCCGAGGGCAACAGCTAGCCGCTCATCCTCAAATACAGTATGTAAATCGACATCACATGGTCACCCACAAGTCATTGGCCGCAAACGTTCAGAGCATTTTTGTTTCTTTTATGTGTACGTGAAATGTTGTCTATGATTTCATTGGCAATGAAATAATTCGGAGTCATCGTCAGTGAGCGAGCTACACACACACAACAGATATAGTCGCACAGTAGCACAGTACCTATAGCCCTACACAGCGCTTTACATATACACATATATATATATATATATATAAAATAAGATACTGTACAACTAATTCACATTCATATAACATTTTAATTACAGGAATTATGTACACATTAAATGGTGTTTGTGGCAGAATTACTCAATATAATAACAGCGAAATATTGCACACAAATGTATAAGAAATTATTACAGTGCTTAGAATAGAGCTTGGTCTCTATGACATTTGCTATTTTAGAAATTGCGAGGTATATTTTAGATGTAAATTCTTATAACGCACTAGCAACCCGACCTGGCTTCGCACTGAAGTCTTTGCTATTCTCGGATTTCTTCTACTATAATATACATATATTACACATATAAATATTTCTCTTGAATCACTCTATTGCTGAAAACTGTAGTTTTAAAGATTTAAGCGAACAGAGAGCAGAAATGAATATATTTTAGACAATGTAAAGATAGCACTGTTGTGATAAACTGGCATGTTAAGGATGAAAATATATAAATGATACATAACAAAATGTTGCCAAGTAACTACCTGGTGGGTTTCGTGGCTACGTGTCACAGAGACCCAACTATGTTATAAGGACTATAGCAGGTATTGCAGACCAGGGCCTTTCGGAAGCAAGTCAACGAGGCTAAATATCAATAAATTTCGCTAATTTGTACAAGTCTTTATAAGTAGTTTTTTATTCAAAGCCGTTATTTTATATACAAGAGATTGGTGTCCATCAGAGGGCACACTCTCTATCAGATATACAATACATAAGGACAATATTATCTATAAGCATTACAGTACATTCATACTACAATACAGACTCAGCCATGTATATCTCTTTCTATACATTATTTCGTTTAATTTAGAAAATATCATTTATAATACAGACGCCACTAATTTTAAGGTACTTTTATAATTGTCAATGTTAATTTTATGTATTAATTTGCAAATGGCTGAAATTAGTGATTGATAAAATTTAATTATTAAATATTTGCGTTTCTAAACATATAATTAGTAGTTCTGAAATCAATACGATCAAGACGTACGTCGCTTCACATTTAATGCCATTTCGGACCACGGATAGTGAAATTTTGTCGAAATGTCGAGCGATTCATATTGACAGTATTAATTCCCGAACTTAATAATATAATCATTTAACAAAACTAAATTTCATAGCTACAGTAGTTTTAATTCTGTTGTTGTTTGACTCAATTAAAAATTTTCTATAAATATCTTTTAATTTCTTATTTTAGTGAAGCAAATTCCAAAATATTAAGTTTAGTATATAGATATTTAAAGAACATTATTTTTAGTGCAGAACATCTAATTTTAGTTATGTTCGACAGGAACTATTGATAGTTGAGGGAGTTGAGCTTGAACAACAGAATTAGACCAGTGGCCATTTGTTATATCTTAAATAAACAATGATATTAACAACTAAATGGTTCAAATGTGCTAGCGGCTAGTTTTGGACATATTCAGCGTTTATCCTTTCTATCTTGTTGTTATGTAACCTCCTTTTTGTATTTATACATTTTTATTTACTACGAAAAGCAAACAATAGCATAAATGGAGTTCCATCGTAATGTTTGGATGAACACACGAGCTATGAGATGTACGAAGACATTTATGTGCCATCACACACACAGAATTGATGTACAAATATGAACATGACGGTGGAACTGCATTTATGACCCTCGACTGTATATATTTTTTCTTAATAAGTTATAGGAGGAGCCAGCGTTTATAAGAGAAATGAGCATGGTGTATGTATGGAGTGGTGTGGAGTGGAGTGGAGAGGTGAAGTGATGGTGTGGTGCGGTCAGTAGCCGTACTTCTCCTGGATGGAGGAGACGACGCCGTTGGCCAGCGAAGACAGCCGCCCCGCCACGCGCGTCACGCCCGCGCGGACCGACTCGCGCACCTGCACACACACAAATTATATCACACTAATATTTAAAATTTAGTTATCAAATTATTTTAAAATAATACACGCAGACATCTGGAAGTCTAAGGCTACACACACACAGATGTTTGAAAAGTAAGAGAACAAGACGACAGAGTTTAGATACCTTCATGCTGCTACCAGATCGAAGGTAGAGATAATATTTCCTATAATAGGCATCATTTTATTCATCTGATCAACAATCAAGAATAAATAGGAAAGTTAAACCTATTTATTCTTGATTGTTACTGCTTGTAGCGTGATTTTATGAAGCCTTCCTCTATAAATGGGCTCTTCAGTAAAATAATTTTTAGCTATAATTAGTTATTCTCCAGATTACCATGTACAATCCTGAACTCCACAAAGTAACAATTGGCTGATTTTAAAGCTTTTCACTTTCAATCTGTAGAAAATGTATTTAAGTGACGTATTCTCAGCAGATTTTGGCCACAGAGGCCAGTCCGCAGATCAGTGAACTGCGCAGAAGATATGTGTGCACTGTTTGTTCCTTTACTATCACAATCTGATGGGACGGCTATTCGACACGACCGGGAAGGACGGAGGGAAGGTCTCGACTATCTGAAATATAAGTATAGATATATGCGCGTGCGCGTGTACGTACGTCGTCGAGGTCGGGCGCGGAGACGCTGAAGCCGGGCGGCTGGCGCGGGCCGCGCGGCTCGTTGAAGTACTCCGCCGAGGAGATGCTGCTGCTGCCCTGGAACCGCGACAGGTTGCCCTCGCGCTCCCATCGGGACTCCTAACACCACACACACACGTTAAACCAATCAAATTGTCACACATAGAGAACACTCTACCTCCGAAACAGACATTTGTAGATCGTACAACCATTTGGTCCAAATTAATATACATATATATTCAGGCTGGTGCTGGTCGAAACTATATAGGTATGCAGAAAACATTATTCTTAATCATAAGTTTAAGTTTTAAAATTGATGTATAGAGTGGTACCTGTTCACCGAAGAACTGTGCGGAGCTGATGGCCTTGGCGGAGCCGAACTTCTTGACGGCGGAGTCGTCGTCCACGGTCTCAGCGCGGCGCGGGCGCGACCGTCCGGCGCTGGTCCCTGTGGTGGGGGTGGTGGGGGAGGTGGTAGTGGTGGGAGAGAACATGGTGTGCACGGTGCGGGCCGGCTCGGGCTCGATGCTGTGCACGCCGTCCAGCGAGGCCGACGACGACAGCTTGGAGCGCGACTCGCCCTCGCCGAACAGCTTGTCCAGGCCGCGGCTGTTGCTGTACGGCTCGTTCCTGCCACACACACACACACACTCACTACTTACAAATCTCGACTCTTATTTATTTACGCTAGTACGCCTTCGTTACACTTTTTCATTTTACACAAATTATGGAACATAAAACAGTAGCATAAAATCTATAATCCGTCTACGTAAACATTTAACTACCCAATTTCACCGGCGGCCCATTTTCAATTCAGTAGTTTATATGCTACAGTAAAGCATATAAACATAATAGATGGACAAACATATTACACTTAAATTTTGCTTCGACGTAGTCGGATTACAACTGGAAAAAACATTCATTCTGATTTAAATGGAATATTTAAAGTAGAAAAATAAAAGACTTTAAACTCGAAGTACTCTTAAAATAATTTGATCTGAGATATTTCAGAAGTTGTCACATTTGTTGTTAGAAAGGAAGAGAGGTAGGGTGTACCTGATCATGGTGAATGCGGAGCTGAAGTCGTCGATGTCGTCGAGCTGCGCACGCGCAGGCGCCTCGTCCTGCTCGATCACCGTCATGTCCGACGCGGCCGAGTGCGTCACGCCCGCCCTGGACACACCACACGCATACCAGCGGTCACTTTATACAGGGTGAATTTTTGAGACGGGACAGTAAGGGCAGGTACCTTAACCGTTTTAGTTACAGGAAAACGCTTTTAGGAGACTATCCATATTTTTTCAAGATATTCTGAACTGCATTTACAGATTTTGGAAAAAATGTACAGCCAGCAAGAAAATGGTCATTTTAAACAAAAACTTTTTTTGATGCCAATCGATCCTGTTTCTTATAAGTACCAAAAGTCTCTACTAGACCGACTGAGGTTTGAGTACTAGAAATGTCAGAAATCGCAAAAAACTTTTCCCATACATTTGTACGGAAATAAATAATTTTAATATGTATTTTAGACACAGACAAACATACATTTAGATGATCTACGAAATAAATTACTCAAAACGACCACCGCTTTCACGAATACATAAGTTCACTCATTTTTGTACTGAGCTCGTAGCAGTCGATAATTTTCTTGGATAGATATCATTTAAAAAGATTGTTAATGCATCTTTCAGCTCCTGAATACTATTGTAATTTTTTTGTAGACTTCGTTTTTAAGTAGCCCCACAGAAAAATATCGAGAGGCGTTAGATCGGGGCTACGAGGTCGCCACTTGGTTGGACCATGTGTACCTATCCACTGTGACCCGAACTGCCGATTCAAACTGGAATACCATTCATCCAACTCGTTTTGGAGATTCTCTAAAGAATAGATTCTCTAAGAATTAAGAGTACCTTCAGAAAATTCCATCATTACCACTCGATACTTGTCGCAGTGGAGACGATACTTATTCGCGTAACACACCAATGCAGATTCCGTGTTCCTATTATTACAAAATACGCTTAATACAAAAGATGCATTAACAAGGATTTTAAATGACACCTTTCCAAGAAAATTATCGGCTGCTACTAGCTCAGTACAAAAACGAGTGTACTTATGTATTCGTTAAACCGGCGGTCATTTAAACCAACTTATTTCGTAGAACAAATGTAAGTTATGTTTGTCTGTGTCTAAAATACATATTAAAATTATTTATTTCCGTACAAATGTATGGGAAAAGTTTTTTGCGATTTCTGACATTTCTAGTACTCAAACCTCAGTCGGTCCAGTAGAGACTTTTGATCCTTATAAGAAACAGGATCGATTGGTATCAAAAAAAAATTTTGTTTAAAATGACCATTTTCTTGCTGGCTGTACATTTTTTCCAAAATCTGTAAATGCAGTTCAGAATATCTTGAAAAAATATGGATAGTCTCCTAAAAGCGTTTTCCTGTAACTATAACGGTTATGGTACCTACCCTTACTGTCCCGTCTCAAAAATTCAGCCTGTATATGCTAACTTGTAACACTTGTAAATATTTCCACGCTACTACTCAAACCAAAATATTGCCGTCTACTGACCTACTGCTGGAAGAGCACCATTTTCTAAATATTCCAGATATGTGACACACAACGCCATCTAGCCTCAAACTATGTAAATTTTGTAATATGAATACTAGATTGATTAACAGAATATTTTTATACTTTTTCGTAACTACATACATATGTTACAAAGAAAATACCCCAAATTTGGGAAAAAAAACACTTGTTTATTTAGTTCGACAGGGGAATCGAACCCGAGAGTAGTTGCATAGGCTACCAATGCACCACGAAGGAGTATAACAATCCTGACTAAACAGTCCGCCTCCATCCACTGCGTCTTTATGTAGTGAGTTCACCGTGCTGCAAGACACTCTGGCATATTACGGGTCCAGCTACCATCAGTCCGCCTGGAAGCGTGTTATACGTATGTACTCCTCTTAGCCGATTTGAGCTGCGGCAGTCAGTTTCAAAGGAGACCAACCAACTACACAGGAGATACAGTACACGCGTGTGTGTTTAAATATAGGAGCACTTCATGTTCCCTCACTGTCACCATCCGAAGGGATGGCTATCCGAAACGACCGGGGAGAGATCAGGTTCCCAAAGCACGTGGTTAGTGGTGGTGTGGGTGTGGTGGTGATGGTGGTGGTGGTGACTCACGAGCGGTTGCCGCGCGCGGCGGCGGCGATGCCGAGGCGGTCGCTGTTGTCGCGCGCGCTGGGCGAGCGGTAGGCCAGCCGCAGCGACGCCACCTCCTGCTCCACCTCCTCCAGCGTCGCCCCACCCTCCGCTGTCTTCGACTGCACAACACAACACGTATACTGGAAACTTTTACTACTAGTAACATTAATATTTCGGACATCTTACACACAACGTCATCTAGTCCCAAACTAAGCAGTAGCTTGTATTATGGGTACCAAAAAACTGATATAAATACATAAACATCCATTTTTTTTGTAAATATATACATACGAAACACCCAGACTCCGAAACAAATATTTGTGCATCACACAAATATTTAGTCAGACCCGGGAATCGAACCCGAGACCTATTGATCAGTAGCCGCATACGCTAGCTAACCACTTCCAAAAATATAAAGCTGTAACGATTATCATATTAAATACATGGTTAATGGTACACATCATTTTTGCAAAGATCTCAGTACGTATTGAATCACGACTGAACTGCCAAATACATAGTTTTATTAAAATCGTTACAGCGGTTTAACTGTGAAAGTGTAACAGACACACAGCTAGTTAATCTAGCACTTATTAGTATGGAATTACGGGTATTGAGAGCAAAGAACACTAAAGGTAAATTACATTTAAAATACTAAGTCTTTTTATCCATGTTGTTAAATGTCGTCAGTGTATGTATGTGTGTATGTATGCCTGTCTAACAGATATCGTCAAGGCGTTCTATAATCTGGCTGCATGTATCTTAAAACCATTGTAATATAACATAGTAAGGTGGTACCATTTACTCCAAACCTTCCAACGAACATAGCGCCTCAAAATACATCTGTACAAATAAATAAATATTAAATTGTCCGTTTGTAATTTCAAGGAATGATCATTGCTATACTGTACTCAATATAATATCAAATGTATATTTAGTGCGACTGTAACGAACATCATTTCCGCATGTGTCTCTCTACTGTGTTACTCAGACCTTATAATAATAGTGCACGTTATCACTGTGGGTGTGCACGTAGTAAGCCTGCGTTTTACTCGCATTTCACTGTGTTCATAGATAACAGTTTATACCAGACGTGACAGACTATTAATACAGTATGTAGTACTAATATTTGTTTTTAAACCTCAACGCAAAAACGAGAGTGATATAAGTTATAGGGGTCTGTGTACGTGTGTGTGTGTATAGTAACTTACCTCCATTTTGAGTTTCTCAGCCATGATGGCCTCCCGCTCGATGTCGTCAAAGTTGGCCGCCACCTTGGTCGCGCCCAGCCCTCCCTTGCGGGCGCCCAGCTGTGCAACAACAACAACAACACTGCTCAACAACACTATCTATACACACATCTACAACTTGCACTACACGATATATAAGTTGAAACACTCACAGATTCGAAATAACGTTCTGGAACATATATCTACAGACAAATTAAGTATTTAATTAGAAGTTTAGCTTATCTTATTTGGTACCACGTCTACATGAATGAATTGCTGTTATTTGGTTGTGATAGTAGCAGTATTAGTACCGTTACATTTAATTTCTAACTTTGTGGTATAACACGTGCCTCACTAAACACTACGACCTCTCTTAGTGACCGGTATTAGATTGAAAAAGTTCAATTTGGAGTTCGTTACCACTGTATCATCTTTTTTTTTTCAACTTTTGATATAGGTTAGTAGAGGCACGCTAATTTGAGCACGAATGTGCCGGCTCGACCGGGGCGGTACTATCCTCACACAGAAAATCCGCCTAAAATGAAAAATCTTTGCAGATGATGCAGAAACATATCATTAAGCTGCCATGCCGTGGGTCATCATGCTGCATTGTATGCCTACTCATGCTTTCCATCAGGCAGAGTAGAGTTACGTCGGTAGACTTCAATATAAAAAAAAAACTTTAGTGTTGTCCTGATATCCGGTTTCCGGCCAATTCGCAAGCTGTTTATCAATATTATAGAGTGTCAGTATTGGTAGGGGGGTGTCCATAAATTACGTGAGATGTTTAAGGGGGGGAGGGGGTCCAGTCAATTCTCATCTAATCTTACGTTGGAGAGAGGGGGGGTCTCGGCAAATATCACGCAATTTTTTTCTACTTGAAAAAAAAAAGAAATATATACTATTTTGGTTTTTTTTTATTTTATTCATTTAATTCAGATTGCACATGCTTAACATTTAATCTTAAGCGTAATCGTAATACGATTAAGATCATTTACTAATTCTTTCGAAAGAAAGTAATTTCATTCATACTTCGACGTTATATATCTACTGACAGTCAAACCACCATATATGTTTCATACCAAATAGCTAAATTTAATCAAAGTGCAAAGCAAAGTGCGACCCTCACGGATTGTCACAAGACGATCTAATGAGTTACTGTGCGCAAGCGCCAACGGCTTAGAGTGGCTAGATCAGAACGAAGTTGAAGGAGCAGATGATTTTACTGAAAATCATATGGACATGTTGGTTCTAATAGTCTCTCTTGAGACCGCGCATGATTCTTCATGGACTGAATTAAAGTAGATATTCTTTTTTAATCACAGTAGTTACGATTTAAGTATTATATTGTTAAATTTTTATTGCACTTATAATTAAACTCTCAGCAATATTGATTACTAGTCTTAAATAGTCGTAAATGAACCCGAACAATTTTTTTTTTCTTTTACAATAAATCGTAAGAAACCCACATTTTAAAAAATCTCGCGTGAGATTGGGGGATGGGGGAGGGGTTTGAATAAAATCTCACGACATCTCACTAGGGGGGAGGGAGGGACAGAAAATTCTAAAAAAACACCTCACGTAATTTATGGACGCCCCCTAGGTCGTCGGAACAATCGAGCAAGTGGCGTGGTACGTACCCCTGGGCGCTTAGCGGGCGCCTTCCTCGCGCCGCCCGAGGCCGCGCCGCTGGAGCCCCACAGGCGCGCCTCCGAGCTCAGCGCGCTCCCGCCCTTCGGCACCTGACGTACACAACAATACTATACACTCCCATTCTAACAACATTACTAACTAAATATACTAGTGCATCTTAGTTTTTATCTGTGCTAGTATTTTGTAAATACGTATTTCATTATATGTATGATGCAAAATTTTCTTTTCTCATAGTAAAATATGTAAATGTCCTACTTCAGTCCTGCCTCCAAATTTGTCATTATTTACATCAATATATTTTCACCTAAACTTGTCCGCATCGTGCCGATCTTCTCTTACTCTGATCTAGGATTTCATTTCATTTATTAATAATAATCATCGTTAAAAAACTAAACAAAGAAAGTAAATCTGACACATATGTAGATGTGGAAAGATTACGCATGTTGTACGTACAATCTGTATCGAGAGGCGGAAGTTAAACACCGATAACATAACAGTGACGTCACCTACGCACACTGGTGACAAAGCCGCGTGTCTCTGCATCGTTTTGTATGTGTGTGTGTGTGTGTGTGTGTGTGCAAGGGTTTCCCCACAAATAACATTGTTATTATAAAAGGTCTCCTATACAGCTACGTCGATAATCGTACGACGCACTAACAATTTTGCATCTCTATTCATCCTGTGGGTGGCGTGAGAAACAACTAAGAGAGCCAAAACTAAGCAGGACAACATGACTGCACAGGGAAGAGACTGCTATGGGCTCTTGAGCCTTTGCGGTACACTGTTGGACAATAGGTCTTTTCTTAGAAAGGGTGTTTTGATATAATTCACATATAAGTAGTATACACACTCGCCAGACTGATGGGTGTAGGGTTTGTGTCATGTTTTACTTTTGTTGTAGTACTGTTGTTTCGTAGTTTGCTCCCTAAGCCATCTGTTACTATATCCAAGCGATGAACACCCCCTAGGTGATGTCACTCCGTACTTTTTATTTGGCCCTTGCCTAACAAAAACATCTTTGAGTAAAATAGATCGATCGATCGACGACAACAGTACATAATAGTGTATTCTAAATGATAGAACAATAACAGTGGAGTCATAATGACGTGTAGTTACAGTGAAATCAATTCAAACAATATATATACAAGTATTTACAACAAGTGCCACAACACACAACAAGTCCTGTATATTTCACACACACACGCAACGTGACTAGTCGTAACGGGTATCGAAGGGTTACATTTGAAATATGAACATTTATTTCTGAATTACAAATAATGACCGTCAAACCAAATTGTCTCAACTATGTACATAACATACTATATAACATATAACTAGTAGACAAAATAATCAATTATTAAAATTAACTTAACTTTAATATCAATGTCTGTTTTCAGACACATTCTGAACGCGTTTGGCTGTGGTTACCCACTGATTAGTTATTTTAACGAATGAAAAAGAGGTCGCATATTTGTTTGCCAATGGGCCCTAATAATTTTTATACAAATTGACCTATATATAATATAATATTTATAAAGTAAGCGCATTAAATAAGAATTTGCAAAAAATCATACTCGGCAGCTTTATTCGTAAAATTCCTAAAAAAATATATTATTATCATCTAGTATGTTGTTCTAGTTATATAGATGTAATTTAATTATGAATATTAATAATTATATTATGAGTGAGTGAAGTGATTCCATGCAATAACATATGTTTATCTATACCCACCTCTTACATGATTTACTTGACCATGAACTGAATTAATATAAACTTTCACACAATAAAACTCAACTCACAATATTTTTTTTTTTTTTTTTAAATATTAAGCATGGTAACATAATCAAGCACAGCATGGATAACATACCATAATATATTGTCCGTAAATTTTATATAGGGCAACATTTTGACACTCCACGATTGTATTTCGCTGATATTTAGTATTGAAAACGCTGTAATAGTCAATGAATTAGAAATTCTGAATGAATGACATGTCATATCCTATTTTATACAGTTAGCGCGTTCAATGACTTTTTGCCAATACACTATTATTGAGAGACACAGGGAGGTTGAGAGAGAGAAGTGATGAATGTGTCTATTTCATTGCCATTTGTTTTGGAACATTACATGAACAAAATAAGTTTTACGTTTACTACTCGACTCGAGTCATAAAATGATATTTGTGTGCCATAAATGTGAGGCACACAGAAAATTTACGTGAGTACTCACTATCAATGTGCATCAATATGATAACAATTATAATAAAATACGGAATGTATAGGCGTACTCCGCCTTTAGTTAGGAAACTAACTGTGCACATGTACATCACAGGAATAATTGTCTTGGTACTGAGCTCATGGAAGACTCGATGCTAAAAGAATATATAAAAACTGTAGAGAAAAAGGGAGAAACCCTCTCTTGATTCCTTTAAATGGAAATGGTAGACTATTAGCAGTGATCCTGCACGAGCGCTCGCGGTGGGTACGGTGGTGTGGGTGTGGAGTGTATGTGGTGAGGTGTTACCTGTGCAGTGGTGGCAAGCTCGCTAGTGTTAGTGGCAATGTTCTCCGCGAACCAGTCTACCTCGGCCTCCTTGCTCTGCTCCTTCGCCTCGGCCGGCGCCGCGTCCAAGTGCAGCTGAACAAACAACACACCAGTTTATTTATTATTTCACATACATTGACTGGCCTGCCCTCATATGGTAAAGATTAAAAAGACATTTATGTAACACTAGCTTTTCAAAAAAGGGCAAAAGCGGGTTATCGCGGTAAAAAGTTGCCTATGTCCGTTCCCAAGATCCCATCTATCTCCATATTAAAATGTCATCAAAATCGGTTTAGCGGTTGAGGCGTGAAAACGTAACAGACAGACAGAGTTACTGTCGCATTTATAATATTAGTAGGGATAGTTAATAGGTAGTTAGAACAGGCGATAACATAATTATGTAAGGGAATATTTTTTCACTTTTATTAAGTTCTTATCTTGTAATGATAACAGGTTGATTGGGGGAGAGGAGAGAGCAATAACATACTTAAACAAATAGAAATATTTAAGTTACAAACTACACTTTGCAATGTTACTGCACAATGTCCATAACTTTTAAGGCTGAAGAAGTAACTAATTTGTTACAGAATAAGTAATAATTCGTTTAGAGTATTGCAATAGTATCTCGTCAGCTAGAATAAGTGGTGATAAGTTGCAACGTTGGGAGAGTGACTCACATGTCATCAATGACTCACATACATTCATTTACAAAGTAATCTTCTGAACATATCTGAGGTAATACATAGTATTTATTTTAGAGCTAGACACACAAATAAAGGTTTTTGATTACAAAATAATTGATTTAAAAATAAAATAATTGATTATGTGCAATATAACAAACAATCCAATAATTTATTTGTCTTTACTTATTGTTTCCAACAATCCAATCCAGCTTCAATATGAACAGAGTACTGGAAGTGTTCTACATGTTCAGAGTCCAAATGAAACTGTTACCATCAAACAGCAGATGTGCTTGTTTGCTACCTTAATTATATGTTTAAATAACTGTTTGGCTCCAACCCCCAGGAGTTGACCCCTTAATAACAACTGGGATAGCAGTATCTAAGGATGTAGAAAGAACACTGAATTTACTTACTTTGAGCTAAAACAATACATATTTATTAATTACTTTGTGCATTTTATGTTTACCAGCAGACTTAATGCTCAACTTTTGACAGTCAAACAAATGCTATATCCGTACAAATACACCAACAGAAATCATATTTATCTGTATGTAGTAGTTTATGCGGTCGCCACAATGTTTTCTATTGTACCCAGTGTTGTGCATTCAAACCCCACATGGGACAACACTTTGCATAATCCATATATCGCTGGCTTATTGCAAGAAGTCATTAACTGCAAAAAATCACTAAATACTTTTTTATCTATAATGGTCTCACAATTATAGATAAAACGTATTTAGTGATTTTTTGCAGTAATTATTATATCATTGCCTTATTGCAAGTCATTAACTGCAAAAAAAACACTAAATACGTTTTTATCTATAATTGTGAGAAAATTATAGATAAAAAAGTATTTAGTGATTTTTTTCAGTTAATGACTTCTTGCAATAAGCCGACGACATTGTGTCATATATGTTTGCAAAGTACAACACAAGATCTATTCCTAATGTGGGTTTAATCTTACACCCATACCCTACTACCCTCTGAATATACTGAAGTTCTGTAGAATCACTATTGTTACACTTTTTAGAATAACACCACTAACAATTGGCAATAATTTTGTTTGGGATTTGAATACACATTACATGTATAGCTAAATTGTGGCAAATGGACTTGAACACCGCATGATTATTTTGAAGGTAATATATTAGAAAGAGACTTACCCAACGCTGGAAGTGTTAAAATTATTTTGATTACTTACAGAGGGATATCCTATATTTAAGCTATGCCTACCAAAGTGGCTTTACTTGGTCTGATGGAATGCATGAGTAGAAACAGGAGTAGGGGTCACCAACCTCATTGTGAGGGTAATCAATGCAGCATGGTGACCATACCATGGCAGCCTGGTAGGATGTTTCTAAATCATTCTCCCTGCCTCTGGTCTCACACTCACCAACTAAATACAACAGCAAGAGTGCTGTCATTATTAGGATGGTCTTCTGTGTGAGGGTAGTACTGCCCCGGTCGAGCTGGCATATACTGTATCTAGATTATATTTAAGCTGTATATATCTTTTCATATAATTTAATTAATGCTCAATTGAATGCTACTCTTACACCAGATTTCTAGTAAATGCATAATTTATGAAAAAATAAAATTGTAACATGTTTATAACTATTATTAGCTACATATCTAGTTTTGAGAAACACATCAATATATTTGCATATACCCGGCCTTGGCCATGTTTATATTTAGAATATTTTACATTGTATTTACATAAATAAAACTTGCTTACACTAAAAAATATCTATATCCATATGAAGACTAGCTCAGTAATTTAAAGGTTCTATGATATAAAATATGTACCTAGTTGTAATAGAACCAGGACCTGCTTATGATATCAGGCAATAATCAAGTGTGTCATATCTATCTTTATGTAATCGAGGATCAAACTAAGTGGCGTACAATTGGAGAGGCTGCGATAGGCTGATAATAATTTAATAAATACATTAATTCTTATATATTTAAAGGTATGATGACCAGCGCGCATGGATTATGCTCATGCCTTTCATCAGGCAGAGTAATGTCACTTGGTACATGTTCAGATATTATTAAAAAGTAACTCTCAATGTTATTCAGATACTTGTGTACAGGCAGTGTTATTAATTCGGGTTGGGTTTCGAAATACGTCACCTGAATCTGAGGGTTTTGGTGGTGTAGGGGGCTTAAGGGAGTTAGTCTTAATCCCCCCCAAGTAATTTTGGCTGCCAGAGTTGCGTCTAAATATTTTTAAAAAAAATTCAAAAATTCTTAAATACAATTGCAATTATGCAAAATGGAACGTATTTTTATGCTTTAGTACAGTTTTTAAAATGTAATTTTTAGTTTTTATATGAAAAACGTGAAACGAAACGCAACATTTTGACACTAATTGACAGCAAATTTCAAATTTATGTGTCATTCCTTTGCTTTCGAGTTTAAGTGAATGTGTTCTTCCGTATCGATTTGTGTTTTTTCTACGACTTGGCTACGTTCTTGGATTCTGTTTGGATTGCTTTACTGTAATTAATTAATCAAGGTAATTATATTGGCACAATCCGACTTCATTGGGTTAGGTTAGATGGGTAAGGCGGGAGCGTAGCGCAGCGAAGCTGCCGCCTTACCCATCGTGGTTATTTTTTTTTAAACCACCCAGAAATAGGAGCCCCGCGTAGCGGGGCTCCTATTTCTGGGTGGTTTTTTAAAAAAAAAAAAAGCAATGTTGTTGTGGTGGTTTTTAACAAAAAAAAAGCAATAAAACATGTATATAAAGTGGTATAAATAATGTTTGTACAAATTTCTGTTTTTGATTTTTCAAAAGGGAATCAAGTATTTTCGGCGGGTAAAAATGGTGAGGCAGGGTTCAGAGGGTTCAGACCCCTCCCCCATCCCCCCAAAAACTGACAACCCCTTAAAATGGCGACGTATTTCGAAATTTTTACCATTTCTGTTTTAGAATAGAATAGAATAGAAACTCTTTATTTGCACACTTTGTTACAGAGTTAATTTTTTCTAAGGGAACCAAGTATTTCCGGCAGCTAAAAATGGTGAGGGGGGGTTCCGACACCTCCCCCCCCTCCCCCCCAACCACTCACAACCCCAGAATCAGGTGACGTATTTCGAAACTTTAACCATTAATTCTTACATGGCATATTAGATGTCTAAGATAGCTACCTTAGTTCCATACGTCTTCATAGCCTGCTCAGACTGCAAATTCAACTTGTCACGGTACATCTGAGCCACCCTGGAACTGTACTTTTGCCGTGCGTCATCTGTCACCAAGCCGTGCGTGCGGAAAAACTGAGTCTGGTAATAATTACACAAAGAAAAACATTAAATGATTTATCAGTACATTAATAACAACTGAAGCAAACCTAATTTTATTTATTTATTACACATTTCTAATTAGTTTTAAATATTCCTATATATAAAATAATTAGGATCCTATAGCATCGTCTAGAAGTAGTAGAGGATCACAACTAAGAGTGTTAATGTACCGCGTTGACGTTCCCGCCAAGTTGCATATTTCGGAGCTGCTTCCATGTCCAGTTGGTGTCAAGCTGCGTGGAGCGCACGAACGTGAGGTGTACGCCGAGACTGCGGTGCACCGCCGAACAGTCCAGGCAGATGAACACACCGTACGTCACAGACGACCACGTAGGATTCTTCGCGTTGCAGTCGAAACATACCTGCGTATCACACACACTACAGTTATCACTGAACTTTTATTCTCTATTACAGTGGCTTCTCAAATATACACACTTTATTCGCTGGAATAGAACGTAATCTCTGGAATATTGCTTCAATATCGTTTTTACTTGGCCCCGAGTCAGCCATTTTCGACGTGTTGTCACTAAGTCACAGACGTCAGTTGCCACTTGCCAGTCAAACAAATGTCATATTATTAACCTTCACGTAATCAGGTACCTACGTTTAGTTTTAGGCGTTTCTATATATTTTATAAATAAAAGTCAGTGTATGAAAAATAATAACATAAGTATAGGAGTGGTGGGTCAGATAAAAATTATGGAATAAGAGAAAATTTGGTTAATGTTTTTGTAATATACATTAAACATTTACATCGTTAACACTGACACTGCTACAATAGAATACTTTACTTTTAGATATTGTCAATAAAAAATCGCTATGTAGCTTAATTCTTTGTTTTGTTTGAAAATCCTTTTATAACCGAATGAACGTATATAACACAATGTGTACATAGTGTTAGTGTTAAGTAATTTTTTAATTTTATTGTAAATCTATAAAATTCAAATGAAAATCTGTCTTGTCTTTGTCTATGCTCCTTGTAATCGTCGAGTGAGCGGACGCATGTTGAATTTGGAGATAATTTTGTTGATAAACTGATTTGCTGAAACCGTATAAAACGTTATGAAAAAGAGAAATTAAATAATAAGGTATCGTCGCGAAGTTGTGACCTGTTCAGATAAGTGTGCCTGTGCGTGAAAGGACGCTGTGGAGTGACCGCATCTCGCAATCGAGGAGCTCAATTAGTTATGTCGACGTGCCAGTGTCTTCGGGCAGTGTGGTGAAAGTGCCTCGAAGTGTAACGACGTGCGAGAATGTCGGAACGGCTCGTGAAATGGGTGTGAAGCGGTCGCTGTAACCACTTGAATGGATAACGTAAACTTTCAGCCGAGCGGCGAGGAAATTGAGCGGGCGCTCATGGACCTCGGCCCGCTGCTCGGCGTCACCATCAAAGAGGAGGTCCCAGACGAACTGGCAGATCCTAATGCCTCCGCGCGGTCTAATCTAAACGTAAGTGCAGAATACTGTATTATTATGACATTACACACAGTATTTGTAAATTTATCTTTTCTGGGGATCTGGACATTACAAAAATCAAACAACTGTTTGACACTATATATTTGTCAGTTTCGAAAGTATAATAATAATTTTTTTTAATCATTTCTTAAGTTATAAAGTAAATGGTTAAAATTTTTTTATTATTAATTAGTTTTATGACACATAATCTGACTGGATCATCTGTATACCGTAACCTTAAAATGGTCTCCTTGTTACCTTAAATAAAGTTAAAGTGAAAGTTATAAAATTATGATGGTTTGTCAGTACAGCCATTAGAGTCCAGTATTAAGTATGGTTTCTAGACAGTCCCTCCAGTAACTACTTCCAGGAAAAGGTGATTACCATTAAACCTAGTAGTTCTACAACATATTTTCAAAATGTTAGAGCCACACTGATTTCAGTATGAATGGACTGGCTTTACCCTCGCATAGAAGACCTACCTAAAATTAGAGCAGATAGCGGTGTGAGTCCAAAGGTCCCATGATGCGGAAGCATCTCAGTAGGCCATCATGGTGTCGGTCACCATGTTGCATTGTGTGCACTCACACGTGGACAGGGTGGATACCACCACTTTTGGATTTTTAGGGTGGTCATCAGGCAAAGCTGACTAACTTTAAGGTAACTTTATCAGACTCATATAAAAAAGAAATACTTTTAACTTTTTTTCGGCTGACCTGGGTATCGAACCCAAGATCTCAGCACAGCAATAAAAGAACCATACAGTACTAGCTTGGGCTCACCTGTGACTATGTCAATTCTTGCTGTAAATAGTATTCTATCTATTGTTCTCATGTACATGTCCTATGTTATTGTAAGGTTTCATCACAATTGTTTTGTTGCATGGAAGTGTAACAAACATTGTCTGCATTTTCTACTGCTCATAGTATGACATGATGTTGTGTATGTTCACCATATATAAAGTTATATAGCCCGTAGCCTTCCTCAATGACTGGGCCATCCAACACTCAAATATTTTTCAAATTGAACCTATACTTCATGAGATTAGTAGCATACTTTGACTTTAGGCCTACTATATACTACACTAGACAGACAGATGGACATAGTGTTATTAGCAAGTGTTCATTACGCCATTGTAATGTATGTTTTTACAATTCTTCAAAAAAAAAAACATGTTGGCTGAATGAGATTAAAAAAATAGCATGTAAAGTAAGGAAAGTACGTCATTAATTGAAATATTTTTTATTCTTTTATTATCTCAGCAACAGTATTGACAATTAGTGATTACAACTTAAATTAAAAATTGAAGCTGATAAGCATTAAAATCAATGTTATGGTTTGTTGAGTTTTAATTACCCCCTTAATTAATTTTTAAAAGAAGTTTGATTAATAGAATACTTAAATTGACCTGACCCAGGATTTTAACCCAAGACTTCAAGACAAGTAAGACTAAACTTAAAGTTATTATAATAGGACTGTCCACTACACCTCTGCACCTGTCAATAATATAGGCTCAAGTGTATATTATTAGAGGTTTGCACCGTAGCAGAGTTTTGAGTACCAATTGAATTTACCAGTGATTGGGGTAAGTAAGGGTTTACAAAAAAATCACGAAACATCATGGGGGGGGGGGTGTAGTAATGTAGTAATATATCATGTGTATTAATTTTTTGGGCAAACATGCTATACTAAACCTAAAAGAGCAGCATGACCTCTATTTATTTGGAATGTGGCACTATGGGACAAAACCATGCGCACCATCTCAAAAATAGGTTTAGGGGATGTTCAATATTAAATATTCTGTTAATGCACATGTCTAACTAATTGTCTGATACATATTATTTTAACACGTAAAATAGATTACATTACTTTTTTCTAAATAAAACTTGACCTGCAAATTGAAGCTCAAATTTATGTAAAAAACATATCCTTTATAAAAACTTCAAATAAACTTTAGACATTTAGCACTGCCTGCCTATGTCATAAATTTAATAGCGTCTTATGAAGCAACTCATACAAAAGCCAGGGCAATAAAAAAATATTGTCGGAATTTGCCCCCTTTTAAATGTTCAAATTTATTTTAACATTTGATTCAGAAGATTTTTGGGGAAAAAGGATTATTTTTGACGCTTTATTTTTTAATAATGTTATTAACTGATAACTAAATTAAAGCTTAGGAAAAGTGGGAATTCCTGGGTTGGAACCCAGGAATTCCCACTTTTCCTAAGTAATTATTTAGTTATTAAGTAAATTTAATTTTTGTCATTCCTTCAAAATTAAATGTAATTATTGTTTATTATCACTTTGTGAATTAAATAATTCTCATGTAGTGTATGTACTTCTACTTCTACTACCACTGAGTTAGGTGCAAAAAAATGAAGGAAATTGTGGTTACTGTTTATATTGCATATCTAATCAATACTTAACCAATTTTGTAGTTGACAAAGTGGTTAACCTCGTAAGGCCCAACAACCTAATTTAATAACAAAAATATGTTGACGTTCCGGCCCAAGACAGTTTTAAGAATCATTAAATTACCGTCCATGATCTAAAATATGACATGATATTTAAATGTATTTTTTGGTTTTAATAATCGGGCCAAAGAGGATATAACAAACAAATATTAACGGCTGAAAGTGACCTAGTCTCCGTTGCAAACTTATTTATAGCTGTACTTACACTACTGCACAATTGTATGTTACAAAATATATGTGGTATAACATTCCTTCATCAGTAAATAAGATATTAATACACGGGGTCGGGGACTGTATAATTAGACATTTTGCTGTTCTGCCTATTGGTCTTTTATATGAGTACGCCCAAGAATCTCGCAATAAAGATTACAAAAGTATCAGATTACATCACGCTAGAAAGTGTTCTGCAGGAGCGCACCTGGGGTCTTATAGAGAAGAAGACACAGTTGCTTCGGCAAGAAGAATAGTCTCACCTTGTTTAGCATACCTAGCTTCCACGAGGTCGCCTTTGTGATACTCAATGTACTCTCGTCGGATGTCCATACCCAGGATACCGAGCTTATCCTGTAGTGGCAACTGAGTGTTCTGATAAGTAGGAAGGGGCAGAAAAGGAGACTTCGGTAGTGAGCGCGCATACCTGCGTTTTCTTGGCATTGAATTCGATCAGGTGACTTGGACTATTCAAACATGACTATGTGTATCTCCGTACACTGATAATTGTGTCCTTTATCTTGCTTCTTCAGTAACGTTGCTTAATCCAGTGCCCTGTAAATCTTGTTAATAACTTTTTCAGCGTCGTTTTTTTGTCGTAGTTGGGTTTTTAGTTTTCACTTTATTTTATTTTCAAGCAACATAGACTTAAAACAAAAATTACAGCATTCGTGCTGTCGTATTTTGTTGGTGTTTGTGAGACCAGAGGCCCTGACACTCAACAATATAAACATAATTAAAATTATGTTTCTTTTTCGGTACCTTCTGATGTAAACTAGGATTATCAATGCAATGAAATGTTTAATTATAGGTTAGCAGCACGCCCGATGGTGGTATCGGCGGCGCGGGGGCCCCGAGCGAGGCTGGCAGTGGGGCGGAAGGCAGCGAGAATGTCGACGGAGCAGAGGGCACGTGCAAGGGTACAAATGCGGACTCGTTGGCCTCCCCGTCCGCACCGCGCGCGGCCTCGTCCGGCACGCGCTGTGTACTGTGCCACGCAGCCCTTGCGCTCAGCGATGGCACGCCTAAGCTCATGGAGTGTCTGCACTCGGCCTGCGAGCCCTGCATCAAGGCTAAGATCGAGGAGAAACATGCCAGCTCACGGGACTTTTTAGGTATGTTTCTAAAACTTGTTTAATTCTAATCAAAGGAAAGCTGATTGTACAAAGTTGTGGCTTATAATACTCGTATAAGGTTCAAAATTTGTATTGTTCTGTTCGCTTTTGGGATTCTCTTTCGTTAGTCACTTATAAAAATGTGTAAATAAGTGTAGTTAATCAATCACAAAGACACAATAAATGATATTAAATCAATCGGATCAAAAGTTAATCTTAGCCTCGAGTATTAGTTTAAATGTAACGAACTGTATAAATGGAAAGTAATTCCGTACGAAACATTATCATCATCATTATTTTTTAATTTGTAATTTTATTTCGCATGGGCGACGAATGGCTTTGGAATGTAAAGTAAACGATTTCGTATTAAGAAGGTACATTAGGAGATCCTTCTCCTAATGTACCTTCTGCCATCATAAGCTTGCTGCATTCCTATGCAGCAAGCTTATGATGGCAGGGGTGGTTTACTTCGAAGAGCCACGTTATTGAAAGAATCTCTAGTAGAGGGCCTTTAGTCTATGTGGTAGGCCTCACACAAGGTGGTCCGACAATCTGGTAAAGGTCGTGGAAAGTCGTTGGATACTGTTAGCACAGAAACAGCCTGAGGATGTCCAGTGTAGCCGCCGCATGGCTCTCCCGTAGATACATATAGTCATGAATCGTAATAATACAATAACTCGGCATTGATACGATATAACGCGACGGTCGAGTGTATACGGATATTGGTAAACGAGGGCCTGATTGCAATTGGCTAAGAGGGTGCAATTTGCACTTAACGTTAGCATCCGTTACACTAGTGCATGCCTTCTATACGTGTTGTTTCTAACTGCACCAAATACAATATTGGCCGAACTATTTTTTGATACTAATCTCGGTTTCGCGTTAAAACTTCACAAAAGATTGGAATTGTATAATAAATAGTACTCGTTTCAGAATCCAAATTAAACCTTTGGTTCATAACGTGACCCAAGTGATAGAATTTAGATAATTCTGAAGAACATCTGAAGTTGATTACAAATCTCCCAAGTGTGAGCAGCAGTTGTTATAACTGGGTCATTAAAGGCTGGCGATTCTTCAAACTATCGCAGTCCACTGCTGGATATAGACCTCTCCCATTGCACAGCACTCTGATCGATTTTTAGGGTTCCGAAGTTTATGACATCGTGTCCAATAGACAATTGTTATGTTTACTTCGTATTTCATTATTTTTGTACGAAAGTGAGTGAGTGCATTTTACAAGTTAGGCCCCTATAATTCCTAAAATAAAAAAGTTATCAAAACCGCTATAGTTTTCCTTGAAAGTTCAATATATAAGCCAGCCGTTTAGCTTTTAGAGGGGGGGGGGGGGGGGGCTGCTTAACTTTCAATTTGAATAACTCAAACGGATACCTAAATCGAAAAATGGTTTTAGAAACCTCACAATGTTTTTAAAAGACCTATCTAATGATGCCCTATACGGGGTAGACTACATTTAGTAATAGGTGTAGCTTACATTTAGGTGAGGTACCTCAAATAAAAATACTTCACTAAATTTTATTGTAGCACTTTGTCCACGTAATTACAACACATATTCATGCAGGTAGGTAGGTCGAGAGCGGACGGAAGGACATGGCAAATCTATAAGGGTTCCGAGTCATGAACTACGGAACCCGTAAAAGGATAAGTTATCAAATCCTCGTCATTATTATATGTTCAATGCGAAGAACCATTTTAGTCGACGATACATTTTTTTTATACACCAATAGATTATTAAATAGTGTTCCGCCATGCTTTGTCAGTTCTGTTTTGTATATTGATGTATAATTTAGTGAGATGGAAGCAAGTACATAGCAGAGTGTGTCTGTTGGCAGGCGCCGAGCGCATGACGGTGACGTGCCCGGCGTGCCGGCTGCAGTGCCAGGTGAGCAACATGATCGACCAGCGGTTCGTGCTGGAGAAGATGAGCATGGAACAGTCGGGCTCTAACGGTCAGTATACACATTTCAATCTCGACATACTTCTCGCACATTACTTACCAATTAACAGTACGGTGTAATCCAATAATGTGATCATTCTTAGTGTCGTATTTCGTCGGTGAGTGTGATACCGGCGGCCTGGAGAATGATGCAGAAATATCTGACCATTGCCGGCACAGGGCAGGCCTACCCTCACAGTGAGGATGGTGACCCCTACTCCTGGATTCTAGTCATACTTTCCATCCAGCAGAGTAGTGACACTTTGGTAGGCTTGAATATAAAGAAAAACGGAGGGTGACTATCCCAAGTCACATTGTGAGACAATAAGAATAATAATAACGAAGTCGGTGGTCTACTATTTTTTATATTTTTAAATGTATTTTTTATATTTATATTTAAAAATGTAATTTATATGTAAATATTATCAAATAAAGAGAATAATAATAATAATATTTATTTCATTGACCAGTTATAATCATGCATATGTTACAGTATAGGACATTTGATATAAAAGTAGTTGTTAAGGTATTAAATAGGCTAAATTAAATTAGCGTAAAATTAACAAAATCTATTAAATGATACATGCTTACATAAACCTGTGTTTCAGGCGATTGTTTCACTCAGAATTGAGCTGTTACTGCTCTGTTACTCATTTATACAAGAATCCCTACTAATATTATAAACGCGAAAGTAACTCTGTCTGTCTGTTACGCTTTCACGCCTAAACTACTGAACCGATTTTGATGAAATTTGGTATGAAGATAGAACTGAACTTAGTAAAGTACATAGGCTACACACATAGGCTTTTACCGCGATAACCGACCGACAGAAAGCTAGTTAAAATATAAAAGATTAAAGAAGTTATTAAAAGTAAAAATTAAGTACTACAAATGTGTCTACCAAAAAAGCAAATGATAATGGCTGATAAAGACTACTTAAATGTTTCTAAAATGTTTTCTGTGTCTGTATAGTGTAATTTACCTATATACTCTGTTAGTGCGATCTTGCCATTTTTATTGTTTAGTCTGTTGTACAATAGTGGTCAAAATATAAATAAAATTTATGAATGAATCTATGACTAGTTTGAGGCCTGGTACATACTATGTCCTTTCTTCTCTTATCCAACGGTATGAAATTACTAAAGGAAAGTTCAGCATGCTGTTTTAAAATTGTGTCCAGAATAAATAACTGTCGAACTGTTAGTACATTACATGCCATATAGAGCTGGTATGTGGGAAAGATGAATGGTCGGGATGTCGCTACCTTGAGCACGGCTCTTTGGGCTCGCTCTAAAGGTAATAATATTGACTTGGCCGCACCTCCCCATGATGATATACAATATATAATATAATAATAGCAATGTAAAGAGAAAAATAGTTGTTTTAGACACCCGTTTGATTAAAACCACCATTCTAATGAGAGACTGTACGATGCAACCGTACACTATTGCCGAGTAAGCATTTTACCTTACTCGACAACTTATTACTAATTATAAAGTCAGTACACGAATACGATTAGCGGTGATCGCGTGTGCTCCCTCGCTCCTTTATAAAACTCCCAACCTTGGTCCACTAAATAAATAAGTGATAATCCTATTCCCACAGCATTCTCATTTAAGCCACCTTATCCTTCTACTAACAGTGGACTATTAACAGCTGTAATGGTTTATTTATATGCCTTCATATTTACCGTGCTGTTCTGAGACTTGATGATATACGGAGAAATAGTGCCAATTAGGGAATGCAATCTCGGACTTTTTTAGCGAGATCGATCTCGGACGAAAAAAGGGCGAGATCTGCGAGTATAACGAGATTGTACTCGAGCATAAAAACGTCTTATTCGAAGCGGTATATTTTGTTAATTAATCTGTAATATCTAATGGATCTACTGAGTAGATATATTTTTATATAAATTGATAATAATATCTTAGTTTAAAAGTCCACTCAACTTTCAATAAGTTTCTTTTGTTTTTGACTTCTCGTTATTTTGTTAGCACCCCTAAAGCCCGTCAGCTTTGCATTAATGACGTAGGTCTGGCGGCTCTGGGCTCTTGGTCCATTACATTTATTATTTGATAGATACGTACGTCAAAGCTTACTACATAAAAGTTTATTAAAACACTAGCTGAGCCGGCGAACTTCGTACCGCCTTAGAATATTAATTCATAATAAAATATTGTGTTTAGATATTAACTGATAGTGACAAATCGACAGCAGCGTTTGCAATATAATGCGTAAAAAACATCACATTAGAAATCTCTAAAATTATTATCTACTATATTATGCATGTATTATACATAAAAACCTTCCTCTTGAATCACTCTACCTATTAAAGAAAATTTCATAAAAATCCGTTGCGTAGTTTTAAAGATTTAAGCATACAAAGGAACAGAGAAAGCGACTTTGTTTTATACTATGTAGTGATTATTATAGACAAATGTTGTGATTATTTGCAAAAAAAAAAACACACTAAACTGCCAATCTCGTGAGATCTTGCAATATTGTTATTCATAAACTCGCGGGATCTTGCTTGAGCCCCAATCTCGCGAGATTTGCATTCCCTAATGCAAATACAGCTGTAAACAGCTTTCAAAGTTCGTTGAAAGTCCTGAAGTCTAACGTGTAAACAGGGCGCACTTGCCGTAAATATTTATATAATATATATTTAAATGTATGATTGAAAATGTAAGCCCAAAAAATAATACATATTAATGAAATAACGTGTCGTAGCGTGAAGCTGTAGGCAATAGGCTGTAGGCACTAGCCTTCCCTCGAGTCTGCTTGTGAATTGTGTAGTGTATGTTCGATCATTCTTACGTCGCGTTGTTTGTAAACTATAGCGAATATATGGGTCGAAGAGAATAACAAGTTCGGTGGATACAATGAGAGTCATATTTATTATTGAGGAACTCAGGCTTATTCATTACTCTAATATTACTTACTACTGGATGGCTATCGGCACCGACCTACAGCTACATTATATATCCTAAAACCTATCGCTAAAATGCATACAATCACGTCTTAGTCTCAACGAGATAAAGACTGTCCGAATTCTAACGTGATCGATAATAGACTCCTATCTGAAATATCTAGAGATAGCTGGCTAGACTTGTCTATAGATCAATTCTATCAATTAAACCTCAAACATTAAATGACGTAAGAAATATACTCTCCACAAACAAAAATTTACGAAAGTAAATTCCGACAATCTTTATCCTAAATTAACAATTTACAAATATAAACATACCATACCATATAAACATACAACAACAATCATAGCATTAAACTTGAAACACAGCAATACCAAACAAACATATGATACACGGTCGCGACCTTCACTTGTTAGCAAAATTTATAAACTACACAATAATCACATAGTCAACAGAATCATCATAGCATGGTATAGCGAATGACATGCCTCCAACCAACACTGGGTCAAATGTTAAATCTCAACCGAACGAACGTGCCTTCCTGACTTTGTAACTATCGGCTTAGATAACTCATCCGACTTGTCAGCACGTTTTTACTTATGTATACTGATGCCTCCCCCTTATCACTCCGCTCGTTCACTTCACTCAAAAATGTTGCCTTATTTGTGAATAATTATATATATAGTTGTATATGGCGTGTGTACATGTGTGTGTGTGTTGCGCAGGCGCGCTGGCGGGCGACCAGCAGTGCAACAGCTGCGACGACACCGAACCCGCCACCAGCTACTGCGTCGACTGTGAAGAGTTCATCTGCGACAACTGTGTCAACGCGCACCAGAGGTAACCACTCTTACACCATTTCATACCATACCTATACATTCCTGCCACACGCGAGATAACCGCACAGGAAAAATTAACCATTATTTCATTTTCTATAGTGGAAAGTGATTATTGTCAAAAACAGTTGTTCGAGTAGTATGTAATGGAAGGTGTGACTGTCCCCCCGCAGGCTAAAGATCACGAAGGAGCACACGATCAAGTGCAAGGAGGAGGCGGTGGCAGAGCTGCAGGCGGCGGCCGTGGGGCGCGCCTCGCACCACATGCTCTGCGCCGAGCACTCCAACGAGCGCCTCTCGCTCTTCTGCGAGACCTGCGACCGCCTCACCTGCCGCGACTGCCAGCTCACGCACCACCGCGACCACAAGTACCAGTTCAGCACCGAGATGGCCGCGCAGGCGAGTCTCACCCTCACTGCACCTACTAATACATATGTAGCGTTTCGCTGTATTCGTTAACGGTCCAAACGTGTACCGCAGGCCCGCGCCAACATAAGCTCGCTGCTGTCAGAGGTGAGCTACAAGCGCGTGCTGCTCGGCTCCGCCATGAAGGTGATCCGCGACCGGCAGCAGCTCATCGCGGACAAGAAGAAGGCGCTCGTGCACGAGATCACGCAGACCGTCGTCAAGTAAGGCTCTCCCCCGCCGGCCCTCCCCTCCCGCCGCGTCGTCGGCCCGTCACCCTCCGTGCGCTCTCTGTGCAGGCTGACGAACGCGATCAACACGCGCGGCAAGCAGCTCGTGCTGCGGCTCAACGAGGTGTGCGACGCGAAGCAGCGCACGCTCAACGAGAAGAAGGAGGCGCTGGAGCAGCTCGCCGGCATCACCGACCACTGCGTCGAGTTCGTCAACGCCGCGCTCGGCACCGGCAGCGACACGGCCGTGCTGCACGCCAAGCGCGCCATCTGCGCGCACCTGCAGCGCATCAAGAGCCGCCGCGCAGACATCCCCAACCCCGAGATCCCCGTGCGCATCAGCCTCAGCCTGGACAAGCTGCCCGACCTCGTGCGCGGTGAGTACTCCCACACGTCCCCCACACCCGCACACACCCCGCCCGCCACCGCTTGACACGCGCCCCTCGCTCACGTTACAGTCTTGTCGAGCATCGGGTCCATCGTGGTGGACGGCAAGCCGGACGGAGGCGGCGCCGGCGGGTCTGGCGCGCAGGGCCCCTACCATCCGCCGACGAGCGCGGCGGGGCCCGCACACGGGGGCCACGCGAGCCACGCGCACGCGCAGCAGCACGCCGCACTGCAGGGGGCCCTGCACCAGCAGCAACAGCAGCAGCAGCAGGCCTCGCCGCACTCGGCCGTGGTGGCGCTCCAGCACGTCGCCATGCACCAGGTTACAACTCGATGTTTGCAGTGTTGTACTTTTCCGCATCCCGGTAGCCTTTATTCAATAGAAAGGACTGTTCGTAAAACTGCCATAAAATCTGTCGTAAAATGTTAATATAAGCCTCGCACTCAGTTCCAACGTGTAAAGTATAACTCGTGCACTCTAAGATGGCACCTGGATCGGATGACAGACGATTAAAGTACCAACTGCAAATAATAATAATTTATGTAATTTGAGTTGTTTGAATATCCACATTTATGTTGCGCTAATTAGTTTCTCATACTACTTTCGCTTTAGAGGTACTCGAATATCTGAGTTAAGAAAACACATGTGCATATATATTAATATAGAGAAATCCTAATTAATTATTACCCGACTGCCAAGAAAGAATTTTGTTTATCGCATGTATTTGTAATATTCTTTATTACCTCATGTTTCAAGCTGCGTTTTTGTGTGATCACTTGAGCTACCCAAACAAATCTATTAATTAAATAAATCCGTTCAACTGTTTGAAACATATGACATAATAAAGAATATTACATATACACGCAAAAAATACTACATAGTAGATAACTGACACGAAAAGAAACCAATGCTAACGGCTGACAAAGTATTTTTTTTCTTTTTGAACTAGGTGCCATCTAAACTCCCGTAACATACATTTTTATATATGAACATTTATTAAAATTATAAATATTAGTAGTGGTTAAGTTATAAAGGAGCTCACCACTCATTCGCAACGTTGTTCCATGTCTCAGACATTGGCTCGCTACCAGGTCAGTCCAGCAGCGGCTCGCTGTTCGTAGTGAACGTCACCCCCCCTCACCCCCCCCCCCCTCACCGCACCCCCTCACTCCCTTTGACTAGTTATTAATTCATTGCTTACTGTTGCCTTTTTCTACTTTATATGAATATTATTAATGCATGTGTGTCATTTTTTCTATTAAATGTGAGGTTAATAAATTTACAGTATATTAAGTAATGAGTTCCACTTATAGCTTTAAATGTTTCCTTTGAGAACTCGGCCTTACAACTGAGCAATCCTCGAAGTGCAAGTGTACGCTCAGGTCTAGTCTTTCTTATTGTTGTTTCAACTTGAGCATCAGCATCGTGGCGCAGAGTTGACCAGATTTATGTGTATTTTCTTATCTTGTCGCTTTTTTTTAATTCAACGTTTAAATATAAATGTGTTGTATAATTTTAAGCAAGTTTTTTGGTTAACTATAAATATTTTACAGTCCTTAAAATATACAAACGCTACGAAATTGACGAATCAACTTTGAACATGCGATTATATTTTGTATCATTTATATTTTCATTGTTACATGCCAGTTGATCATAAACGACCTTAGTGGGAATTGTCCCAAAGATTTATGTATATTTTAAGGACTATAGTAGTAGAGGATGTTGAATATACGAGGGTGGTCCGATAAGTACATGGCCTACAAAAAAAACAATTGTTTTGGAGAAGTTTCGATTTATTTATCAACATAGTCTCCCTTTACCTCGATACACTTAACCCAGCGATGCTCCTGCGATACTTCTGTAACCCGTCTGAAAAATATGCCGGCGATGAGCCAGCCTCGAGGAAACATATTATATATTTATATAATTTTACAGTCCTAAAATATCCGCCGGCCTCCGGAAGTCGAATGAGGAGTCATTCGACTGAAATTTCTGCCCGGCAAGTGAGTTTTTCAAGTTTGGAATTAAAAAGAAGTCGCATGGGGCCAAATCTTACGAATACGGTGGATGGGGCAGCACGTAGCAGCAGTTCGTAGCCCAATTCGAGCAATGAGGCAGTGGCGAGGACGGAGGAGTGAGCCATAGGTTATCATGGTGGAAGAGCACTTTTTTTCTTCTCTAAGTGGGGCCGTTTTTTCTTCAATGTCAGCGTCGTATCGGCCCAATAATTCGGCATAGTACAGACCTTTGACCGTTTGCCCTTCTCCAGGTAGTTAATGTGAAGCACACCTTGTGAATCCCAGAAAACCAGAAATGGCTATCACCTTTCCGACCGATGGGACAGTCTTCATCTTCTTCGGATCACGTTCGCCGGTTGAAGTCCACTGTTTCGACTGTTCCTTGGTCTCTGGTGTGTACCAGTGGATCCATGTTTCGTCGTCTGTCACAAAACGACGCAGAAACTCATTCGGATTGCGCTTAAACAGCGTCAAACACTGCTCTGAAGTGGTCTCACGGTTGCGCTTGCTGTCCGGAGTGAGCAAACGCGGCACCCGTATCGCCGACAGCTTTCTCATACCCAAACTTTCATGCAGGATAATTATGACCAACGCGATCTTTTGAAATGCCTACTGTCTCAGCTATCACGCACCTTCAATCGGCGGCATGGCAATATCAGATCGAATATATAGTATAGAATATTATTTATATTTATTCATCAAATACCGACGTGCGACGTTGAAACTCGTTAAACCAATTTTTTGCGGTCGCCATCGTAGGACTAGACTCACCGTACACAGTATCCAAATGCTATTTGATTTCGCTGCGCGAATTCCCTTCCAAAAACAAGATTCGAATCACCGACCGATATTGCTCTTTTTAAATATTTCTAAAATCCGCGGACACTCCCGCCTACACACGCAGTCAAAAGAAAACTACGAATCCGATCCGGCTGAAATTTTGTAGGTAGACGTCTACGAGAATGTACTACACCAGGCGGTGAGGCCAAGTACTTATCGGACCAGCCTCGTAATTTGTGTAATAAAGATAAATCCATTATTTTTCCAATAGATGGCTTTAGTTATCTATATCCCGAGTAGTATGAGTCTGATCGGGTTGCACTGAATGGCGTTAGAAAGATGACATTACGTACTAAAAAAAACTCTTCTGAAAGTTTTGTGATTAGTTGACTCAGTTTTGGCCTTCGATTTCAGTATAAATAGAGTTTTTTTTACTGCACCTATTAATTGAGTACTGTAACATGTAAAGTATGTGTTGTGTTCCGCAGTCGTTCGGCGGGTCGGGCGGTGTGAGTGGGGTGGGAGGGGTGAGTGGTGTGGGTGGGGGGTACCTGGGGCTGCAGCACGGGCTGCGCGCGCGCCACCCCACGCCGCTGCGCCACCCCCACGTGACGTCCACCACGCACCCGCACCATCTGCACGGTGAGCACACCGCCATACCACACAGCGGTACCTAGCCTTCTCACATTATTCACAATACACTCGAAAAATAACATTAAAAACAAGCTTCCTAAATCATAAAAAAATTAAACATACATACGCCAAAGTAGCAAAGCGTGACATGGTCGCTTTTGGGATCAGCCCCAAGAAATGGGAAGACCTCGCCAGTGACCGAGGCCCATGGAGGGGCTCCTTGGTTAAGCGTTCGTACAATAGACACTTCACCTAGTCCAATACCTCATGACCACGGTGTCGATCGTGCTGACACCAGTGTCGCTCTTGTATTGGACTCTAGAGTCATGCTAGATACTGCCACAGAGATGCTAGTGAAATCATTTGATAGATGTTAAGGCCTGTTATTATTATTGCAAACCGACATCTTTAGTATTATATTGTTACAAGAGTATATTTTCGACGGCCTACATCGTTTTTAATTATAAAACACACGATCCGTATGGTTTCTATACCCGTGCGTAACGTCGGCAGGAGTGAACGAGCTGAACCTGCGCGGGCTGCTGAACGCGGCGGGGGCCCGTGGTGGCAGGGCCCTGCCCCCCGCGCCCTCCGCGCCCGCCCTCCCGCAGCACAACGCGCAGATGGCCATGCACCACGCCTACCACCAGAGTGAGTACCGCTCGCCACATCTAACCGAACTATAAAATCGAAAAAAAATGAAGTTAATTAAGTCAAGTATTGATGAGTCTAAAATTCGGTTTTCCGACGTCGGTCGACAGCACCTTCGTTGTGCACGTATACTACTTTTTATACGTCTAGGTAATAAGGGATGAGACACGAGCTGATACTTATGTTATAAATGCACAAGTAACAATTTTAACAAAAGTAACAATTGTACAAGAGATTGTAACCCTATATTTGCATGTCTGTTGGCGAAATGTGTATCGAGCCTGTCATATTTTACTATCTTTTTATCTGTACCACATTTAAGCAAATAAAGTATATTATTATTATTACAGTGATGGGTGCGTACGCGAATTCGAACGCGTACGGCGCGGGGGGTCAAGCGGGCGCGGGCGGGATGGGGGGCCCCGGTGGGATGGGGGGTGGGGGCGGGCTGGCACCGGGCCCCGCGAGCGGGCGGCGCAGTGGTGGGCCCCGCACGCCCTCGCCCGCGCCGCCCGGCCCCCCGCAGGCTCCCCCCGCCTACCCGCACGCCAAGTGGCACATCCCGCAGCAGGCGCTCGCCAACGGTAACAATAACCCTTCACTATCTCTACATATGTTATATATATACTACAGTATGCAGTACGATGACTGTAACTCCTCAATGTATGTAAATCAGAAAGAACATAAAAAAAGAAAAACAAAAAATTATACCTTAAGACCATAAATCAACCTTAACATATAAAATGAGTGTTAATTTGAACACCTTGTGTGAGCTTTTATTTGATGCTGCTGATGAGATATTTAGGAAACATTCGATGTGCAGTCCACCTTTGCCACGTATATAGGGTTCCACTACGAATATTGAAACAAAACAACCCCATAGATTTACACAAATACATTACAAATCCCATCACTGGACGTATTTATTTTGTTTCCAGTTTTGTTTGCTCTGTAATACAACAACAGATTTTTATAAAATCAAATTTGACAGACATTAAAATCCTTACCCTTTGATATGATAAATGCGAAAAAAACAAATCAAATCAAACCCTTTTTTTTAATACATCAATATAACGGCACTTTTGAAACGTCAAGTAGTCAGTCGTGAAGCTAAATTGTCTGTTCCAATTCGTAGATCCTATGGAGAAGAACAGACAAGAAATTCCATTGACACTCCTTTCCAACATAGATTTTACAATTTTACAATTTGGTTACATTGTTTTAGGCATTTTATTAAATGTGATTACAATGTAATGATGCTGATATTTACACAGGTAGTGTCCAAAAATAATTAAACAGTAATATAATATATCATTTGCGAGATGACCAGCCCCGACCCTTTCTCTGATGTGCTTTCACTACAAAAGTACCAAACCAATTTACATTAAAATATATATACTGATAGTCTAGAACCTGAGTAAAGACATGGCTACTTTTCCCCACAATAACCGACATACAAGCGAGCGATAGTTAGTTGTTATACTTGTAATACTCAAGCTTTATACTAAATATAATTGTAAGGTTATTTATTCAATAATATACAATATATGTTTTCACATATGTGTAATTTGTTTGTTTATTTAGTCAGCCTCGGTGGGCAGTCAGGCGTTAGAGCAGATGTCAGACCATACACATCCTAGGTGATCTTATAAATATTGTTACCTGTTAGAGTTCCAACAATTTGATAATCATCCTCAATGATCGTCGAGGTCGCTGGCTTAATGACTTAAATTAATCAGAAATTTGTAGTACTGTGCTCACCCGAAACAGAATTGTGATGCGTGAGGCATTTTTATATTAGACACCCACTAGTACTTGTCCATTCATGAAAAGTATAAATATGTACCTCCGAAATTAGGGTATTCGACAAAACGCCGTTGAAAACATACAAGCCAAACGCTGAGAATTTGTGTAAATTCAACATTACGTATGCCGGCGTATCGATTATTTTAGCTGGCAACACTGTTAAGTGTCTGAAGGTAAGACACTGACGCAACACCGGGCACTGGCGCGTGCGACCGGTGACCGCAGGGATGGGAATCATTGACACTTTAAAATAATAATAACGCAATTGAATGATTGATTTTAGTCGATTACTTTCATGTCATAAGTCATAGACAAGGATCACAGGTGACAATGATTTTATCCCATCCCTAGATGATTATTGTTCGTTCATTCGTTCGCGAGTTCCTTTAAAAATGGAACGTCGTCGTTGACGAACACAGTTATCGCGGATCATCTCGTGTGAGCACCACGTGTTCGGTGGAGTGTCTTATTTAAAATTATTAATCATGGGCTGCTATTCAATGTCCTAACTGTATTTCGTGATCGAGTGCTTCAATAAAGTGAATGTACGAGAACATTCTCCTCACCCGCTAAACTCACGTCTACCCTCAATTAGAAATATGAGGCCTACTAACGTTCCCAGTGGATTCAAGATTTAACATCAGAAGTGGGATACGCAGGGTAACCACCTGAGGAGAATAGTATAAAGTGAACAGCAGTGAGCAGCCCGGACAATCAAACTGGCTACAAAACATTTTGATGAAAATCTCAATCACTGATGAATCGTGAGGCTGATTTGTTTTGACCACGACGATATGTCAGCGTTTTTGCACACAAGGGCACAGCATTTTGCTCATGATTTTCTCTATCGAGTGTCGCGAACAGCGAGAGGGTTCTGAAGAGCCGTCTTAATGAGACTTCTGACAGATCTCAGCTACGTAGGCGGACAGGCTGGATATGTCGCGTCGGTTTGTGAAGAGTGCAAGGGTTCGGAGCTACAACAATGAAGGAGGTGCACATCTGTAAACGTGAATCGACGAGGAGCAAAAGCAACGCAGAATCCGGTGAGATCGTTTCTTTTTATTTTCTCGTTGAAAGTGGGCATGCTTATTCGTTAGTATTTTACACAGTGTCGTAGTATCGGGGGTAGTTTAAATAAAAAAAAAAAAAAAAAAAAGGGACCGTAAGATGTTTCTCGCAAATACAAAATCGCGTTCGCATATAACATATCACGATTACGTTACTATTTTACGTTGTGCCGAATGGAACGATAAACGGTAAAGTAATTCTATAGGCAGTGATTTTTTTTATACGAGTACGTCAGTGTGCAAATTAACCGTATTGCTTTTTTTTACAAATGGAAGTGACTTTCAGCGAAAAGCAAACCCAAACTGAGCTAAGCTCTTGAGGATATAGATACTGACTTAAACTGTGTGGACAAAGTCAAATCAAAAATCTTATTGATCTTAATTTAGTTACGCAAATATTCTGAATTCTTTATCGATGGTGTACCAGGGCATCGCGTCTTTACAGGAGATTTACGGGTAGACCCTATTGACCAATATAAGAATGTTCAAAGACGAAAAAGTTTCAGCCCTCCTAGATGCGTAAGTTATTTACGGTAGTTCCTCACCCTCACAAGATTGTCAATATGGGTATCTAACTAAGCCCTTTGATCGTAGAAATTCGTCTGCAGTATATCAAAGGTGTATCAACAAGGCTTAGTGGTTTACATTGATTATGGACTTGGTTTCTCTGATGAACTTTCCTATTGTCTGGAACGTTGTTTTAACCCTGAGAGCATTGCCAGACGCAGTTTTCCTTTTTTTTATATAGAAATGTAAATTCATGAGAACAGGAGTACATTTTGTGGATCGTGTAAGTAGTTAGAGCAGGAGAAATGGTCGATTTTCCTACCACGAAGATTGCTACTCAGAATAGACCGTTCTTGGGCCTTGCCTCTTACTTCAGAAACTTTATACCCAAATAATACTCGTATGGTAGGCCCACTTTATTTACTGAAGGGGACAATAAGGTGGATGGACCTACATGACAATATTTAAAAGAAAACTTCAAATACTTAGCTCAGGAGTCTGTACTGATGATTGAGTTTCACACTGATGATGTTTCTAACGGTTATGGGGCCATAATCATTCAAAGAAAGAATGGTTTGCTACATGTTGTCATATCTTAGTGTCATATTTTAGTTGACGAACGACTGACGCAGAATCGCGACGCGTTTCATGCGTAGGAACTAGAAACTATGATAGTCGCCTGAGTAGTCGAGATCTTTAAACAGTGTTTGTATGGGCAGCATACACCATTAGTGGTGGGTATTTCTACAGGATTTAATATTGTGCATAAGGTGCCAACAAGTAACATGCTGATTTCGTGTCTAGACATCCAATCCCAAAAACAGTTTGTGATGAGTCTAATGCCAGTACATTATCAGATGAAACTGTAAACGTAATATTAGAATATTGTAGAGGACCGGGTGTCGTGTTCCTCCGACACAGAGGGGGGATCCTCCGACCAGGCGAGGTGGTCGTGCCTGCTGGGCCGCTGCCCAATGGTTGATGTTTGAATGTCGTGTGTGTGTGCTTATCAGCTCGAGAGTTTCTCATCGCGATTCAGGATTGGTAGTTGCTCCGTGTAGTTCATACCGTGTGTTCTTCGTGGTTCAGTGTTTCTTCGCGAGATGGCGCTGAGTGTTAACTTTATCAAGGGTAGTTAGCGGTAGAACAAAATCGTGATATCAAAATTCGTGACCTCATTAACAAAAATAAGAACCAAGAAACCTCAGACTACTCGCACCATGATGTGCGTAAGGGTAACCAGTTTCCGGTTACCAATAGCTCCGTGATCCTTAACGTGGACCTTAATTAATCATGTTCCTTCGGAAATTAAGAAACTAAGAACTATTTGAGCATTATTGGTTTCCAGAGATGATCAAGTAGGTACGTAAGTTTATTGATTCTTGTATAGTATGCAACGCTTCGAAAGACTGCTCCGGGTCACAACAAGTTTCGTCAGCAGCCCGTGGTTTCCGCTGCTGGGCTCGGGTCTCCTCTTGGTGGGGATTTACGCCGTGCGTCACCGCGCTGGTTGCGGACTTGCGGGACACATTGTGGCTGCGTGGTCTTGCCGTTGGATGTTGTTTTCCTGGAGGGCATCCAGCTGGGCTGTGCGGATGCTGCCTTGTGGCAGCAGCCGAGGCTGGCTGCTTGGCGTGGCCTTTGGGTTGCGGGGGCGCTCGTGGCGTGTCGTGCCACGGGTGGTCGCCCGTCCGGTTCTGGCCGCGCCGTCGTTGCTTGCCCTTGGTGGTTGTTTCCGGTCGCCTGGGGCCCTTAGGCTTGGCAAGTTGGCCTTCATCAATGCCTAAGGACACGGGTCCTGCCATGCGATTTACATAGATATTGCGTTGGGATTGGGCGGTAAAGATGATGGGAGGGAGTGCGTGTCTTTCATTACTCGGCATCTCTCGATGCTCATACCTTAATTAAATCCCTCAAGAGGGCTGTTTGCCTATTTGGTGCACCGAAGCGTGTAAAAGCAGACTAAAGTAGGTGTTATATAGGTGCAAACTTCAAACGGTGTTGATGTGGCATAGTGTACAACATCACCTTATCGGTACTGGTTCCGGTAGGGCTAATGCTAAGCGTCTAATACGTACTCTAAAATGCCTGCTCACAATAGTAGAAAACAAACCAAACAAAACTTCTGTGAGTCCAGCTTGCCTTTAATACCACTAGATCCAGAGTAACAGGCTACTCCCCTGCGGAATTAATGCCTTACAAACGAGCAATGTAGAATATCAAAAGACTATACGTCAGAGGTAGAACGCTTCATCCGAAGTAGAGCAATAGTGAGTACATTCAGTGCAGACAATTTCGTCTTTATCAAGGATAGCGAGTGTAACCAAACCAAACTACAGTAAAAGTTCAAAGGTAAGATCCTTTTATTGTCAAGGTACTAAATCATTATAGAGACGAGCTGAGAGACGTTGGTGGGTCTAACCTAACCTGTAAGTATGCTCATGAAATTCAAAATCTATAGTCATGGCAATGGACATAACATCCTATGAGGAAAGTGATGCAGCATCGACATCTAGTCCACATACTTTAGCCTCTGCCTCCGAACATGAGTACTAAAGGTGAGTTTATAACGTTTGTGCACTCTTCTTCATTCTTCTTCTTCCTCAGCATATTTGCTTCCTACATGGTTTTCCATACGCTTCTGGATGCGGTGTGTCTAGTCTATCTTTATATCTTCCGACCACCTGGCAGCTGGTCTACCAACACTTCGACTTCCTGTTCAGGGTCGCCAGAATAGTTATATGACTTCATTTATCGTAGTTTCTTCGGAAAACGTGTATGACCAATTGCTATTTCATTTGCGCAATTCATTAATTACATTTGTGTATATTCTGTTCTTTTATCGAGAACCAATCTAGAGAACGTACGTAGAGTATCGATCCAGAGCGTGCGTACGTACGTAACGTATCGAACGTACACTGGATGGGTACTCGGTTGGCACGTGTCTGAAAAAGGGGGCTGGTCTGGAAAACGGATCGATGCCTCTGATCAGACTACGCGGTATGTAGCCTTATTGATGGGTAGTTAATAGGCGCGTATCTGAAAAATGGGGCTGGTCTGTAAACCGGATCGATGCACCTGATCAGACTTCGCGATTTATAGTAGGGTTGATGGGTAGTTGGTAGTCGCGTATCTGAAAAATGGAGCTGGTCTGTAAACCGGATCGATGCACCTGATCAGACTACGCGATGAGACTGGTGGAAGAGACGCTGATGGTTGTCCGGTCCGAGGCACCATGTGAGTTGGTGATCGGTCGAAGGGACGCCTGAGGTCAGTTGTCTGCCCAGTGTGTGTGTGTGTGTGTGATTGGTGGAAGGGGCGCTGACGGGTTGTCAGGTCCGATACACCATGCGAGTTGGTGGATGGTCGAAGGGACGCCTGAGGTCAGGTGTCCGCCCAGTGTGTTTAATTTAGGTGCGAGGGGTAAAGATCGAGATCTTTTTAAACAGGTGTCATGAATTAGTAGCGAGTCAGTGATGGACGAGCGATTTTTTTTTCTCTGATTGACGAGGAGTACGAGACCTGTAGAGGTGAGTGATCGCACAGGGACGTGCGATTGTCAGTATGGCCGTGCCGGCGTATCGATTATTTTAGCTGGCAACACTGTTAAGTGTCTGAAGGTAAGACACTGACGCAACACCGGGCACTGGCGCGTGCGACCGGTGACCGCAGGGATGGGAATCATTGACACTTTAAAATAATAATAACGCAATTGAATGATTGATTTTAGTCGATTACTTTCATGTCATAAGTCATAGACAAGGATCACAGGTGACAATGATTTTATCCCATCCCTAGATGATTATTGTTCGTTCATTCGTTCGCGAGTTCCTTTAAAAATGGAACGTCGTCGTTGACGAACACAGTTATCGCGGATCATCTCGTGTGAGCACCACGTGTTCGGTGGAGTGTCTTATTTAAAATTATTAATCATGGGCTGCTATTCAATGTCCTAACTGTATTTCGTGATCGAGTGCTTCAATAAAGTGAATGTACGAGAACATTCTCCTCACCCGCTAAACTCACGTCTACCCTCAATTAGAAATATGAGGCCTACTAACGTTCCCAGTGGATTCAAGATTTAACACGTATATTCTTGTAAAGTTCATTGTTTTGTGCCACGATGTGTTAATAGAACTAATGTAGAAATTGCACGCCCAATCCTAAGTTAAATCTATTGCCAAATATTCTTTGTAATAAATATTACTTTTATATTTATCAGAAGCGAAATCTAATGAATGAATAATATTCCGTAGATAGATAGATAGATAACTCTTTATTTGCACACCATATTATAAAGTTACATGAATGAACAAAATAATTAAACATCAAGTGTACAATATATATCTTCTAAAGAGTCAGTGCCCAGTTAACATATGCTGACAGCTAGTTCTACCACAGAATTTCAGTTCTCCCTCAGGGTTGCCAGGCGCTGTTAGTTGTTCTGTGTAAAAACTGATATTCATTTGTTGGAGTGGATATGAGTTAGAGTGAAGCAGGCAGATAGCAGGAGGAGCAGGAGGGTCGTATATGTCGCGGGCTACAGAGCGTGTGTGTTGTGCTGTTGTGCAGGCGGGTATGAGGCGCCGGCCGCCAGCCCGCAGTCCAGCGGCGGCACGCACGACTTCAAGATCACCCTGGGTAGGGCCCCCCGCCCACCAGCGCCCGCGCCCGCCCCCGCTCCGCCCAGCGTCACCTCCACCAACCCCAAGACGCCCAGCCCCAGCCTCAACGTGAGTCAACCTCCACACGTCCATCGTCCTGACATGAGTGATGAGTACACAACAGTTAAAAGTTCATGGGTGATGTGATCAGCAGGGTTCTTGTAATTAACTTAGACTGTTCACTACTTTATACGTGAAATAAATAAATATTGTTTAATGCCACCTAATAAAACTAAATGGCCGATTATTAATTTTGCATAACGTCATGAAAATTTTTATTTAAATGGTCAATGCTAGCCATTGAAGTCAGATTCACTGAATATGTTCTTGGAGATATAGTGTATGAAGGATACGACCCCCATATATTTACCGAAACTGTCAGTGGTCATTAAATAACCAACTAAACAAAGTAAATTGAATTCAAATCGTATACGATATTCGAAAGTACTTGAGATCGGAAGCCTTCCCTACTTTGTGAAGATTAATTAATAGAGGCGAGTCTGATGATGCAGGGTGCGCTGGTGCCGGGCGAGCTGGACAAGGTGTGCGCGGCGTCGGTGCAGGACCTGATGGCCACCATCGCCAAGCTGGACTCCAACGGCGTGCAGGTAGTGGCCGAGGCGCCCTCCCCCGCGCCCCCCGTGCACTCCTCCACGGACGAAGGCAGGGCCCCGCCGCCTCCCGGGGACCCCAACGAGGACTGGTGCGCCGTCTGCATGGACGGCGGCGAGCTCATGTGCTGCGACAAGTGCCCCAAGGTCTTCCACCAGTACTGCCACATACCCACCATCGAGAAACTGCCCGAGTGAGTGCACGCCCACCCTCTCAAACCAACACATATTTAAGTTACCGTTAAATGCATAAATATCGTGATTGTGGAAAGTGAAAGTGCTCACCGTCCTATCTTGCGTCTTTATAATTTGTGTGATATCCATATTCGTGTGATTGTTTACCCTTTAATACTGAAGGCGCGTGTCGGTGTGCGCAGTGAGACAGAAACGTGGCAGTGCCTGCTGTGCGTGAACTTCGCGGAGTTGCCCCCTCCCAGCGCGGAGGAGGAGGCCGCGGCGGCCGAGGAGGGCAGCCTCCCGCCCCGCGTGCAGAAGCTGGTGGAGCGCATCACACTGGAGCTGTACTGCCAGTACGAGCCCAGCCTGCCCTTCCGCGAGCCCGTGCCGCAAGAAAACCTGCACTATCACTCGAAGGTACGCCCTCCACCGGTCTGTCGTTAAAGGCTTCGCCAAACAGAACGCGTACTTAGCGCTGCGTAAGAGCGTTATAGCGTAGCGTTTTAACGTCTCGCTCCTTTCATGTCACACAAATTGACTAGATGAGCTCAACGCTCCTTGACGCAACGTAACATTCGCCAAATCATAGTGCCTATCGATAGCAAAGTGTGTAAATTTAAAAGTATTAAGATGTCTAGTGATTCAGATATGGAGGAATTGTTACTTTCATATCATGATCACAGAAAAAAAGAGAATGGGTGCACGATATCAATTTATCGTTTCCGATTTGTACCCACAATTTTTATCTTAATTTTTATCAGAATTATCCTTCGTATTGTATATGCATGGGACTTTCTAACTAATTCTATCTATTTTTCGGACATCATGTAGTATTATAACACACATTCACTCGGACGCTAAAATAAAAATCTGTAAAAAAATACAAGGCCTGATGTCAAAGCGTCCTAACGCCGCGACAGAGCGTTGCGTAGAGCTAGCGCTGGCGCTCTGTTTGGCAGTATATTACCATTGTAGTACAACACATCTCGGCGTCATAGCGCGCCGTCAGTTTAGCGCTCTGACGCGCGCTAAGTACGCGTTCTGTTTGACGAAGCCTTAACTATGAGTTTTGATTTGAGGAAGAATGCCTCTATAATGGTACTAAATGAGTGTGTGATGTTCGCAGATCTCCCGGCCGATGTGCCTGGACATGATCCGCATGAAGCTGCAGCCGCGCTCGCCCCAGCGCTACTCGCACGTGGCGCAGTTCGTGGCCGACTGCCGCCTACTCTTCCGCAACGCCTACAGGTTCAACGCTGTAAGTACACCACCACCACCCACACCTCCTGTTCTTTTCTTTAAACCGTCCGCCGTGGAGAGATCGATAATCGACGGTTCGACGACATAGATGGTGGAGCTAAACGTTGACGTTTTCCAGGTGGACAGTCCGTTCTACAAAGACGCCAAGCGGCTCGAGGAATTTTTCGACGCGCAGCTGCTGAAGTGGCTGCCCGAGTACGCCTACTGGAGCGGCGAGGGCGAGCCGCCCGCCAAGCGACTGCGCCTCGAATGACCCTCCGCCCCCGCGGGGCCCCCCACCCCGGGCCCCGCCCCGCCCCACGCCCCCCACGTGCCCGTGCACAGCTTCGTGATGACGCCGCGTTACATGCCACACTAGGCGAGTCCACCACTCGCCCTGGAACAAGTTCCCCGTCTGGCTCGGTGGGTGCCGGAAATCGACTTGAACTTTAAATTTCGCTAAAGGACATAATAGATAAATGTTTTTCAAATTATAAAAATGGAGTAAGTGTAGTAGTGATCACCGTTGTCCTGTACTTGAATCAGTAAAGGGATCGTCGACGCTCGATCGCGCCACACTGCCGACGTTCGGTGTATGGAGTCGTCGGTGCGTCGAAGCGTCGGAGCGAGGGACGAGATACGACCGCATGTTTGGTTGCAGGAGGATGAAGGAGGAGCTAGTGACGCCGCGACCGTGTCGTCGCTCTGCGTGTGGTGCCCACTGCATCACTCGTTGCACTAAGTGCTAAGTGACAACTCGCCTTATATCATATGCGGCTCGGATATATTTGTTTATTTTAATCTCATACATTTTAAACGTATCCGTAATTAATGTACATATTTATAGATTCTAATACTTAGTAAATCGTTTTATAATATCGAAAGTTCCTTTAAGTCGGCGGGGCGAGGTCGTGTCCCTCCCCGGCGGCCGAGTAACACACTATAGCTCTTAACTAAATGTGTCTATCGGTAGTAACGCTGTAACATATCTGTATGGAGTGTCGTGTCGTGTGTCGGCCTCGGCCCGGCGACACGGAAGCTGTTAACGTTCGCACTCCCTTCAGTGATCGCTACTGGTGTGTGCATGTGTTGTGTGTACACGTACAGGAGTGCCGTCCCTCCTGGCCAGTTCTCCTCCGTGTACACGCGAGCGCGTTACTTGTTAGATGTTTGCTTTGTACTGTTATTGTTAGCGGTGAGTCTGTACTACCGCACGTTGTAGAGTGGCTGACGTAATGACCTGTCTGTTGACGCAGCTCCTTGTCCTTTCTATACACCTATGTATATATTATATCACATAATGATAAACCGTAACCACTGTGTCGTTCACTCTATCTACTAAAACGACAACAAACGTTAAATACTCAAACACGACTTACTACGATGCGTTAGTAGTACACGTATAATCTGCGAGGGAGCAGATTTAGTTAAACTATTTTATTGTATCTAGATCATTTAATTTACCTACAAGCTAACAGATCACGATTGCCGTTTCAATGTTTAGAACATTAGAACACAAGAGCTATAGGATTGATCCCCACCTGGAGTGTTGTCTGTGGGAGAGGTGGGCTGGCTGCTGCTGGAGCAGGCGGCGCCGGGCGGCTGTCGACGTCCCTAGCGTTAGCACTGAATGTATATGTTGAATACTGAACCTTTATATATGTCATGTTGTACTTTAAGCTCGTTTATATTTCAATATAAGTATTTTTATAATTAGATACACTATTTTAATAAACATTCGTGACCCGAGTCGGTCATGACGTCAACTTTATTAGCCGTGATGTTAGGACATTTCTCTGAGCGGTATTCATATTTATTAAATATACACGGATTTACTCACACAATAATAATATATATATAATACACAAGTGAGGTAATCCGTATGTATTAGATATCCACCTCGCGCTCACAAGCACAGGCCCGACTTGATGGAGTACATTTTATTTCTCTATTATGATAATTATATTTAAGAGCTCTTATCAAAATTTAAATAACATAAAGCTTGGGAAACGGTATGACACTTTTAATCTGCATATTTGATATCCATATTATTTGAGAGCATATAAAATGATCATTAGTGATGTGCTGGCTATCCTAGTAGAACGAGATCTGTATTTTAGAATCTTTTAAAGATATTGTAAAGGCCGAGTTAATGTTTGACTATTTTTATAATGAGATCAAATCACACAATATTTGAGTATTAAAATATATTAAAACACGCACAGTTCAAGTTACTTAGTTTGAAAGGATACACTGAAACGACAATTAATGTCGTATCAGTGTTCGTAGATCTAGAACTTATGTATCCAAAAAGTTCCGGCACATCAATAATGATCATATTATCTGTTGTCGTATATTTGTGTATCCCTTGAGGCTAAGTACTCACGAAGTGTTTTTCTCCCGTGCCCGCTGCGGTTGCGGGCCCGCAGCTTCCGTAGAATGCAAATTTATATTTTAAAAAACAAAACACAACTCACGACGCGTTTTACGCCCGCGTTGTGCGCGGTTGTATGCGGCTCCCGCTGCACCGGCGGGCAACCTGAAGAATCGCGCGGGTCGCGGTCGCCCGCACCCTCGGCGATCTGAACCTCAGCTGAACATTACCGCCCATCTTGCAACCGCCTGTCTTGCGATCATTGCCCGCAAACGTGGCGGGCTAAGATCGCAACCGCGCGTAACCGCGTAAATAACCGGTTTCGTGAGTATAGAAATAAAACCGTAGTTCCATCATCGCAGCGGGCACGGGAGAAAAACGCTTCGTAAGTACTTAGCCTAAGCTGGAAACACATTATCGGACGCGGCTGAGAGCCGCGACTGATAAATGTGCACAGTATCGTCAGTCGGCCTTGTACTAGATTTCTGTCGGACGTCCGAACGCTCAAGGTCAGTCAAAGGTCACGTCCACGACTTACGTTCGATAGTTTGCACAGCTCAGTGTATGTTCATACTCTAGATCACGGCTGTCAGCCGCATCCGATAATGTGTTTCCACTTTTACATGTGACCACTGCCGTGACTCACAGGCTCTGCTCAGGCTTTGCATAATTGGCTCGCAAAACAAAACGGAGGCTGTTAGATAATAAATTATATAATTAAAGCAATACAGCTAGTTACCGTTTTTAATGTGCTTTAAAAGATTTTATAAATAGCCAGTAGTTAGGGTTCTAAACTGGCGACTCCAGAGGAAACGGGCCGAGTGCGCTGAGATATAATTTATCGGTGTAAACAAATATTGTTATAGTTATGTTACTTAGTCGTTACAATAAAGACTTAGCATCTCTAAGCTATCGATAATCTCCCGATAAGTATTACTGAACTAGAAATAAATGACATTTATTGGCACCCGTGTTTTTGTACTCCCCCACACTGAGTGTTCGCGGCAACACCGAGCGTCGGCCGTCACTCGCCCTCACTCGGCGCGCAGACAGCGCTAACGTCAAACGGCGCTTGATAACAGATAGCGGCAGCAACAGTCGCACGCGAGCAGCGAGCTGTGGCTTGTGAGCGTCCGACATTTGTTGTCACTTGTCAGTACACCGCACCGTCTACTCGCCGCTCTTCGCTCCGGTACGAGCGCAGTTCGTATTGCGACCACCGCTACACCGCTAGGCACCACGAACGAGAGCTGTGACCTCGACTGGTGTGAAGGTGAGTGACCCGAACCGAAGGTTGTTGACGCATCTGCGTTACTGTGCGAAGCCGGCTAACTTATAATTATTGCAAACGAGTCGTTCTTAGCATAAATAACAATGAACCGAACATAAGCACTACATCGTTTCAAAACAATACGCCGCGAGCGTTTGTAGATTTAGATTTGCAACTGTCAATATTATACTCGAGGAAAACTAGTTTCGATTCAATAAGCAAACGAGAAGTATCGGTGCCATTGTAGATGTGCGACAGAGGTCAGGACGCAGGATACGTGCCAAGGTCAAACCTTTTGCCCGCAACTCGAGTGAATGTTATGAGTTTTCTTTTAAACTATACATTATAACCACTTGACTTTCTCTTGATCACAGTTCACTTTAATGTTCCAAAGGTCCAGATAGTGCTTGTGTGATATATTTCGTATTGATCACTCAATTTGCATGAAAGCGTGGCCAATTAATAAACTTATTTTGGCATTTATAATTAGTTAGCGCGCATTGATCCAGTTACATTTATGTCGTCGAAAGACTCGGGCACAAATACTTATACTCAAAAAAACTACTTTCCACGATGTAGGTAAACAGTTATGGACGGCAAAGTTAAGTTGTTATATTCTTGAAGGAGTCGGCTGACGAGCGATGAGCTTCAATAACGGAAAATAATTGTCAACGTGTTTGAAAGTATTATAAATCGTAAAAAAACTGCAGATCCTTGATTTTTAGAATACTTTCTATCTAATAACGTGTGGATAGTAATGGATAGCTGGATGTTGTGATCACCTTTTCACCAATTAGCATGGATTAAGTATACCAATGACAATGGATACGGTCTACGCTAGGGATGCTCGATGATCATCGATGTTCGATGATCATCGATGTTAAAACATGAAACATCGATGTTTTAACATCGATATTGCATCATATAAAACATCGTAACATCGATATCACGGACTAAAAAACATCGTAACATCGATATCACGGACGCATTTTTAGGTCATATTTGTAAGGGTATTTTAAGGGATTTTTATAATGGCAATTTTTTTTTTTTTCAAAATAAGCAAACTAAAGGTGTATGGCCCTGGGATAATCCAATCTAGCGAATCATTTTCAGTTTTTTTACTCACCGCCTTAGTTACATTTAGTGCGATTGATTGTTACTAAGAGAGCAGTGTCAGAGAGAACACAATTATAAACATATTCTTAAGAATTCGTGGTTGAGGTTAAACTGCGCTTATATTTACTACAAATACGTTGATTATTATAGTAATTTGTTTGATCATTCGTACGTTTATAAGCAAGTCATTCGTTAAAATGCCCGAAGTTAAAGAAAAAAAGTATTGTCAAAAATATACAAAGACCTGGGAAACCATCCGCAAAAATGTTGTAATTATTTAATGTGAGTAATGTGTGATTTTAAAAAGTCAGAAACTGAAGACGATTTGTTACTTGAAGTTTTCGATAATACATGAATAAAGCATTTTAAAAAATGATGTTGCTTAATGATTATGTATTGATTGTTTGAAATTTATTATTTGTTTAATGATATTTTATTATTCATTAATTATTTTCAATACATTATTTATTTCAAAATATTTTTTATTTTTTATAAATAATAAAAAAAAAATAGGGGGAATTTCTGGTAATTTTGAGAATTTTACGGGTTTTTGATTGGAGTTAAATTTTTGAGAGTTGGGAACACTGCTTGTTTATACTGAAGTTAACTGAATAACTGAAGTGTTTACCAGTCATCGAATCGAATCCGCTGCTGAAATTAAAGTTTATCGTTACTCGTTTATTAGTTGTTATTAACGACATGTAAGTAACTAAACACTATTACCATTTGTCATAACAATTAATGCATTTATCACAATAAATTGCAATCTGTCTCACGGCTTTTTTTATTCTTGATTTTAGACATGTGTAAGTAATGCGAGTGATATTACTCAGGTGATATTACTCTACGATGTAATACAACATCACACATTACTCGAAGGAAACAAACATCACACTATCACTTTACATTTTTCTTTGTCGTGTAATATTTATTACCCAAACGGAATCGAGCGAGTGAGACTTATTCATTGTTTTATAAATATTACAAAAATACTTCATAATCTTAATTTACCACTAAAAATGCGTTGGCAAGATGTTTTTGTATATGTAAATAAGCCTGAGTATATTTAAAAAATATTTCAAATCAACTATATTTACGCAATTAAAAATACATTACATTTATTTACTAATCAATTATTGTATCAGGTAATATTTGCCATATAAATTATATTATTTTAAGTAAAAAAATAAAATTATTATTGAGTAAGTCAATCTCTCAATTCAAGTAATATAACAGTGTATTACAATACAAAGATAACACATCACATAGGTAATGATTCAGATGTATAGATAGAATCACAGTATCTATTGAAGGCACCGAGTAATGTTAAGAGTGATGTGTATGTAATGTTTTCGAGTAATATCACCTGTCTGTGAAAGTGATGTCATATCACATTACATTGGAAAGTGATGTTTTGCGCAAGTCTACTTGATTTCTAAGGGTGCCCGCACACACACAATAATATTGGCAATAAAGTACGTATTGCCGATAATATTGTGTGTGTGCGGGCTGTATTGTACAATATTATTGTGGATTATAGTGTGTGGGGCCGTGTGTCACAATATTATTGTCACAATATTATTGTGTGTGTGTGGGCACCCTAAAGAAACTCTGAATCAACCATAGACTATTCTTTCATTACTGCTATTTTTTTGGTTGTAGATTCTGCTTGGGTGCACTGATTTGTGAATCTTGCTAGGTGTTGCCTGATTAATATTCAAAATTACTAACTAAGGTTAGGGTAAAATATTTATATTTTATTGCTAATGAGAATGTCTCTGCTCTCTAAATGTACATTTTTAAATTATTTAATATTTTATAGGGCTGAATGCGCTACCGTAATGCCGCCAAAAAGTGTGTATTGGGAATACTTTGACAAACTTAATAATACTGAAGCAAGATGTCGCTCCTGTTCCAAAGTTTTGAAAACTTGTGGTAACACCACAAATTTAAAACTGCATCTGGAAAAAATGCATTCATCATTAATGATGAAAAATAAAAAAGGATATAATACAGAAAAAAGCCCACCTGCAAAGAAAGCACTTATGGATATATTTAAAGAACCCACTGTGCAAGCTTCCTCTTCCTCTGCTGGGTTAGCTTTCACTAACTCGCCTTTGAAATCGCCGGATGTTATAAGTGAGTCTCATTGCAGCATAACTGCAAGTGACTTTAGTACGCTATCCAGTATTAGAAAATCATTTCAGCCTACGTTAAATGAGAGTTTCAGAGGCATTACTGAATTTGCTGAAAATGGCGCTAAGGGAATTCGGTTATCGAATGCTATCTTATATATGATATGCAAGGATTCACAACCATTCCAAATCGTCGAGAATGAGGGATTCAAAAACCTGATGAAAGTAGCTGCCCCTCTCTATAATGTACCCTCTAGGCATACTTTTAAGAGAATGCTAGATGCCAGATACAAGGTTACACAAAATTGCTTTAAGGATAAGATTAAAGGGCTGAAAAGCATAACTCTTACTACAGATATCTGGACTGATAATATGCAAACTCGAAGTTTTATAGGTGTTACTATTCATTTTTATGAAGACACAATGGTATCAGCCACATTGGGAGTGTATGAGTTAATGGAATCGCATACCGCTGAATACATTGCAAGGGTACTGTTACAAACTTGCGAAGAATGGCTAATAGACACAAATAAAGTATTGGCAGTAGTCACTGACGGTGGAGCAAATGTAGTGAAAGCTATTGATATTGCGTTTGGCAAAAAAGCCCACGTCATTTGTTTCGCCCACTTGCTTAATTTAGTGGCGCAGAAATCTATTCAAAAAACTGACCATTTGCCAAGCTTGATTGCATCCATTAAAAAAATAGTCACGTGGTTCAAGCAATGTGTTGCAGCAAGTGATGAGCTACGCAAGCAATCAGAACTGAAACTGATACAAGACGTCGCTACACGCTGGAACTCAACTTTTTACATGGTCGAAAGATTTTTGGAACTACGTCCAGCTATTAACCAAATTGTAAACTGCCATACCAGTGCTCCTCCAATGATAAACGCTAAACAGATAGAAGAATTAACTGAGATTTGTGAAATTTTACGCCCATTAGAAGTCGCAACTCAAGAGGCATGCGGAGAAAGCTTTGTTACCAGCAGCAAAGTTATTCCTTTAACGCGAATGCTAAATTTGAAAATTAACGGTTTGCGCCCAAAACACGTCATTGGGGAAAACTTAAAACAGAATGTATTATTAGAAATAAAAAAACGTTTGCTGCCATCAGAACATGTAAATATTCTTGCGATATCTACTTTGCTAGATCCTAGGTTTAAAAATATCCACTTTCAGGATCCGGTAGCATGTTCTAAAGCAATTAGAAATGTCAAAGAATTGCTTACCACTGCAGAACTGCAGGTAACTGAGGACGAAGAGCGTATTGATGAAGTTGAGTTTCAGTGTGATCAGAAAGAAGAATTTAATTTATGGAGCGATCACTATAAACTAGTCCAAGAAAAAAATTGTGTACCGTCACAAAGTGAGTTGGACATGCCCTCAGAGTTGAGCTATTTTCTTAAAAATCCACTAACTGATCTAAAACAAGATCCTATGCAAGTTTGGGACAGTGTTATTGGTTCTACTTACCCAAAATTAAAAAAACTTGCGGTGAGATATTTAAGCACCATTGCGACATCAACGCCATCTGAGAGATTGTTTTCTAAGGCTGGTTCAACCCTATATCAACAGCGCAATAGGTTGAAAGGTTCTGCGCTTTCCAAGTTATTATTTTTACAGTCAATTGACAAAAAGTATTGGAACTTATAACTTGTCCTAGGCCATGATATTTTCAATTTATTTTTCATTTTGTTGAATAAAAAAAAAAAAAAAAAAATTCGATTTTATGTTTATTTTAATAATTGACCTATGTTTGCAAAAACATCGATATTGCCTGACATCGATGTTTTGTGCTTAATAAACATCGAACATCGATGTTCTGCTATCGATGTTATTATCGATGCCAACATCGATGTTTTTTCAACATCGAACATCCCTAGTCTACGCTAGCCATTCATTTTTTTCATCTTTACCTAAAATTGCACGGATGGCGTAGGTTTAAGCGTCCGCCACGTCGCTTTCTACAAAGTTGAGTGGTGTGGGTTCAATCTAGGAAAACACATTGTGTGCTCCACAGGGCCGTAGCTAGGGGAGGGCATTGCAGGGCAATGCCCTACCTTAAAAATATCAAAAACTAAGATATTTTTTTATAATTGAATTATTTGTAGTTTGAGATAAAAAAAATGAAGGGATAGGACTCAAAACTTTTCTGAACATACCACAGTTTGTATATTCATTTCATATTATAATAATTCTTTGCTCTGTATATAGCATTTGAAGCGGCATCACATGAAGCAATGGGTCTATTTAATTACAATATCTGTGTAGCAGACGGTACTCCCCGTCCCATAGATTGCAATATGGGCTACATTACAGTCTATAGGAAGGGGAATCCTTTTTTAAAATAAAACTAGCGTACATGTTTTGCGTGCAAGTGCACGCGTGTCATTTTTCATATATTTATATCAATGAATATTTTTGTGTCGTTTGCATACATTTTTTCACTTAGGACCGACGTTACGAAAAAAAAGTATCCCTGTTACATTTGCGTCCGTCCTTAGACACGACCAGTACCGATGTCGCCGAATCAAGAATAGCTGCCTGAATCTTGTCCCAACTGTCTTGAACCAATTTGCTCTCAGCTCCAGCGCACTTGTCAATGAAGGGCGAGGCGAACTTTTGAGACGTGACTTCATCAAATCGCCACCACCTGATCCGGCGTTGGCAGCGTTCTACATGTTTGTCTTTGGGCTTCACACAGAGGTCCATGACAAGGAAACGGTGTTGTGCAGTGAGACTCTCTCCGGGTATGACTTTGCAGTTGGCCACTTTGCTAATAGTGTGTCTTCTCGGAGGAAATCGATTTGAGTGCCTCCCACTTTTGTAGGTGATAAGGTGTTCCGGTTTCTTTTTAAAGAACGTGTCTCCAAGGCAAGATCGGTAGCCGCACATGTTCGTAAAATGTCTTCACCCTCTTTGTTGCGAATGCCATAACCGAAACCACCATGAACACGCTTAAACTCCACACAACACTCACCCACATGCCCATTTAGATCACCACCCGGAACGATTCCCTGCTACAAAGGAATGCCGCGAAGAACCTCCCTGAGTTGGCTCCAGAACGACATCTTTACGGTTTCGCTACAACCTGCCTGTGGCGCGTAAGCTCTTATCAGATGGGTAATAATTCCATCGATAAGGACCCTTACGACCATAAGACGGTCGCTACATCAACTCTAAAATGCCAGTCTGAAGCCACCCGGCAAGCACCACGGCCACTCCGTTCTCTCCACCAGGTGCCTCTGTGTATATCAGTTGGTAGCCATTCCCAATGAACCGGGATCTACTGCCCTTCCACCGAGTCTCCTGCAGGAACGCTACGGCTACCCTCCGCCTGGAGAGTAAATCGGCTAACTCCCTCGCACGACCGGTTAAGGTGCCAATGTTCCAGGTGGCAAAGCGGAGCTTACGTGTTACAAATGTTGGGCGTAACTTCTTTAACCCGCCCTGGACCCGGTAGCCCTCTTCTACTTGACACAGGAGTCGGGCGAAGCTCCTGCGCGCCGTTTTCCGGCGGCGCCCTATCCGTGGCACTAACAGACCTATTGATCAATGCTCATGTTCTGCTAGACAAATTATTTGTCTACGAGGAGCTATTGAATGTACATCACTGACCTAGAGGTCAGTGATATACGTGGTGCTTGATTTAGCAGCCCGAGCTTCGGAGCACATTTATTTTATTTTATTTTAAACTTAATGCGCATGTAGCACAAAGGCGGACTTAATGCCATGTGGCATTCTCTGCCAGTCAACTTTCAGGTGATGTAGGAATATGATGTGGTAGGTGCAGGCTTAGGATATAAAACCTGACAAGGTAGTTGTAAATGTAGGTATCACCTTTATTGTAAACCATTTTCATTTATTCAAATTTAATAGTTGTAAGTAATATACACAAATTTACTGTTATTATTACATTAGGGTTTATAACAGTGGATGAAGATACCAGACATGTATATAAACATACGTATATATACATACACACATAAATCCACATATACACAGGCATACATAGACATACATATATAAATAAATGTAATTATATATATTGCGTATCTAAATACTCAGTCGGGTATTATCGTTGTGATCGTTCTGCCAATTCATTCCGGAGTAAATCACGTACTTTCATTTTGAATTTGAGGCGGTTTGTGGACATCCTGATTTCAGTAGGTAGCGCATTCTGACTGCACGAAGAAGGAAGGGAAGGGAAATTAGAGGTGCGAGGGGGGTAAAGGAGAAGCATATTGTTCCTTGACCGAAGGTTTCGGTCATGGTTTGAGAATAAGAGACAAAAGTGAGGTACGAGGTACTCAGGTAACGATGGGGAGAAGAGGAAAGAAAAAAGAGAAGTGAGTGCACGCAAACTGCGGCGCTGTCGAATTGGGAACGTAAAGCAGACACATATTTGAGAATTGAAACTAAAACGAATTGAATGCAGTTATTGAGAAGGGGTTTATTATGGAGGTAGGCAGGTCAAAATAACACATCACCATAATCGATCAGGGGATTTATTAGGGACTGCATAAGCGTAGCCTTGGTTTTAGCGGGAAGGAAGTTTTTAAGACGGTATAAAGCGCGAAGACACGAAGTAACTTTCTGGCTGACATGTGTCACTTGTGCTCGCCAATCAAGTGTGGAGTCCATATATAGCCGCAAGTTATTTACTACTGCACTCAGAGCTATCTTCTGGTTGTTGTAGACAACTGGAGGAATGACTGCCATATCCGACCTACTTAGCATTTGGTTTGGCATATGATATGTCATATGCCATTGAGAAAATGAACATTGGACTTGGTCAACATATCCTCAACACTTGACTACGTACAATCTGGCTAACTTTGATTCATTCGGGTAACATTGACAGTGTGACCATGAACTAGTTTCGATTTATTTTTCATATGATACCAATACAATTTACAAATACTTCTTACAGTTTTACATTTTTAAACTAACTCCGTAAGCGCACCTTAAAAATAAATAGGCTTTCATACAGAGGTAATGTCAAAACTTATTTCTGAAATTTGCGCCCGAGTTTATGCTATTCAAACAGTGTAAAACTTTTGGAATATTTTGTGAGAGATTTTGTAGAATCATTTGTAATGGAATTATCGTATTTTAATATAGCATTTGCCTATTTACGTCTCTTTATCTAATTACTATAACTACTAATTTTTATACAGGCTAACTTTGACAGTGTTTTGAAGTATTTTTTTACATAATTTGACCTACATAATTGACGACGATTTGCTCTATATGGAGTGGGGTGAATAAACATTTTATGGTCAAGTGTTCATAAATTATTATTTTTTTCTAATTATTTTAACTTCTTTTCTATTTAGTTACACAAAAAATGTTGCCTTAAACGTGTTTTTGAAGGTTTTTTGATACTAATTTAAAATATGTATAACAATGCCAAATGTCGTAGACAGATTATTGATTATTTTATAAAATATAAGACAAAACTGGAAATTAATGGTTTTATTACGTCGGTTATACCCATTTAAAAGAAAAACATAAACCAATGTTACCCAGATTAATACAAAATATACCTAATAATTACTACTTTTCTATTAATGGTTCTATGTGTGTCAAAGTTACCCATGTAATGACGGCAACTTTGACAGACTAGAAAATCAGGTTTTCCTAAGGACTGATAATTTTTTAGAGAATTTAAATAATCTTTACGGGTGAAAAGTGTTATGAGAGCACTAACAAAGCAAAATACAGTCGTGTTGTATGCTTGAATTTTATAATATTGTGTAAAATATCGCAATTATCTGTCAAAGTTACCCAGATTGACTGTACGTCAATTATGATAATTTTTTTACTTCCGCCCTACCACTAAGCAATGCTGCCCTACCTCAAATTCGACTCTAGCTACGGCCCTGGTGCTCCATAAATTGTTGCTTTGAGTCTGTGTGTTCTTTGTGTCCGTTTGAAATAGGTATGTTTGTAAAGTCAGATGTAGGATATATTCTTAATGTGCGAATTATCTTCTAAATAAAATAAATTGCTTATCTCAAAACAAATACGAGAAAATGAGGTCGTGTTATTTAAATACAGATATCGCAAACGGAAAACGATTTGTAACAACAATCTCATGAAAGTTGTGATGTAACTTTGAGAACTGAACTGACATGGCCCCTGGCGCTGCACCACCTACGTCATATCAAGGCACATGGCCTCTGATAGAACCTACATCAACCGCTACTGGCCATGATATGCTCTTCTAGTTTGTCTTGTTGCCGGCGTTTCAACGTGTTGTTGGTAGTTGGTTACCTACTGCTACGAGAAGTGTCCTATCTGATGATGGCCACTTGATTTGTGATGTAGTGGTCAGACCGTTGTTTATATCGGTATGTGGGTCGTCGACACGTTATCTCCAGCGCGACAGATGTGCCAATGGCACTCGATCGTGTTGTGCAATTATTTACAAGTACTCGTATGTAAATCAATAGTTTACCAAGTTCTTATGTCTAAGTTTGCATTATCCTATCTTATTAATCTTCATTTTGACTAGTAGGGAAACTAGGTAGTCTTTCTTTGATATGCAATGCGCAATCCTAATTAACGTTTCAATGCGCAAACCCCGCTAGAGGGCCCGGCTAAAGGGGATTCCCACACGCACAATAAAAAAAATGGGCACAGAGCAACTTTATCCAAAGTATATTTACTTACAACCTGCATATATCGAAGCAATGAAATCCTTTAGCGGCTCATAAAATAATAAATATTTCATTTCATTTATGTACTTTCAGTTACTTACCAAACCGAAATATTTTTTTATGATATGAATCAGAGTGACTGTACTCTGCCTGATGGAAAGCATGAGTAGACTCCAAGAGTAGTGGTCATTACACTCATTGCGAATGCAGACATGCAGTACGGTGACCGAGACCTGGCGTCAGACGCCATCATCATTGGGCCGCCGGTCTCTCACCAACGAAACACGACCGTTCGAATGCTGTCATTATCCGACTACGGCAATATATGTATGTAGGTATGTTCATTTGTTCCCTCATAGCTCCTCAACTACGTATTAGAATTGGACAAATGAGGTATCGTTAAAAGCGCCTTGATCATCCATTGGTAGGGTCTATATGTCGATTATCTTCCTTCTTTAGTAACGTTGTTTAATCCAGTGTCCTTTAAATCTTGTTTCATAGTTTTTCAATGTCTTTTGTGTTTTAGTTTTTACTTATTTTTGGCCATGTGTGAGAGGGTAGTACCGCCCTGGTCGAGCCGACCTACTCGCGCTGAAATCGGCGTGGTTCTATAACCTTAATTACAAACTCAGTTCTACAATAGGCCAAAAGACGCGATATATGATTCAAAAGCATCAAATGTTTGCGAGACAACGCTAAGACACATTATTGTTATCGGACGTAAACTAACATGACAAACAAAACAATTATAGTGTAGGTATAGCTTGTGTGTATGTAGTTAATAAGAAGGAACTGGGATAACCAGGAGCAGTGAGACATCAAGAATGCGTCTGATAATTCTGGAAGACACAACGGTGGTGGCGGACTGGGCGGCGCGGTTCGTGCTGCAGCGCATCACGCAGTTCGCGCCGGGGCCGGACCGACACTTCGTGCTGGGCCTGCCCACGGGCGGCACGCCGCTCGGCATGTATCGCCGACTCATCGACTTCTACAAGGAGGGCAGGATCTCCTTTAAATACGTCACCACATTCAACATGGACGAGTATGTCGGTAAGTAGAGAATAGAACCACACAATAATAGGCCGTTATGAAACCATTAATAACGAGTTCATCCGTCTGTTTAGGCGAGTTGTCTCGCACTTAACACGTTGATTGTGTCGGTTCACATTATCAATATAAACAAACAAAGGAATAATTGTAAATACTTACATGGTCTAACATTTCTGTACCTACTTATTCTTTACGATAAAATCGACCACTACGAGTAAATATGGAGCCCTCAACTTTACTACTTTGTACTCTTTTGACTTTAATAGGTAACTAACTCTTAACCTATCCCATATATAAAATTGGCCAAGTGCGTGACAAGCCACGCATAGAATAGGGTTCCGTAGTTACCCATAATAGTAGGTAGATTTAAAATCATGTGCAATAGACAATTGTTATGTTGACATAAGTATTATTTCTTTATTTTTGTACGAAGTTCTCCAAGTGAGTGCAATTTACAAGTTAGGCCCCTATAACTCCTAAAATAATCTTAATGTTTATGTATCTATACGTTATTGAACTTACTGACTTTACTAATTTGCCTTCTATATGAATTACAACTAGGCACTATCTACCTATATTACTGCCTATATCGGCCTATCTTTAACTAGGTGTGGACTAAGAAAATAAATAAGCAATAAAACACTATCAACTGTTTACACTAATATATATTGTAGGTATTCGTCGACCTCAATCTAGATCGGATATCGCAGTAATCCTTTAATAAACCCAAATCCTATTTATTGTGTTTAACTTACTTTTGCGCAAATCCATCGATCGTTCTGAACCCAGTTCAAGATGTTTCAAATTGAAAACTATATATAGAGAACAATTGGACTCTACTTGTTGAGGTTATTTTGGGTAAATAAGGCAGATAGCCTTAAATTAATAATTTTAACAAAAAGGAACCGACTTCAATGAAAAACTATTCCGAGTACCCAAATCGCGACATTGTGCCTATGATATTTGAGGAGTTCCCTCGATTTCCTTGGGATCCCATGATCAGATCCCGATATGGTGACGATGGGACCACCTGTAAGCTACGCCCATTCTAATTCAAAAATAATTTTTAAAATCGGTTCATAAACGACGAAAAAAAAAAAAAAAAAAAAAAAGATTCCGACGAATTGATAACCTCCTCCTTTTTTTTGAAGTCGGTTAAAAAGCCTTCGTTACTCCTTAAAATCTGCTATCTGACAGTGAATTTCCCGACAAAATCGTTGCAGATTAGCTGTAACATACAGTGACAAACATATACACGTTAGTTTTATTTATTTGTATAGATTAATACCTATAGATAGATATCCTGATACAGATCTGTGAAACTGTTAGTACTTTAGGCATTGCGAAACAACAAGGACAAAGTAGCAAGTGAGAGGGCGCATTAAAGTACATATGAAAATAAATGAATCAATAGCGAGTGAGAGTAGAGTTAGCACACATATAGATATGAGTTACTGCACCAGGTCTGCCGCGCGACCACCCCGAGTCGTACCACTACTACATGTGGAACGAGTTCTTCAAGCACGTGGACATCGAGCCCGCCAACGCGCACGTGCTGGACGGCAACGCGCCCGACCTCGTGGCCGAGTGCACGCGCTTCGAGGAGCTGATCCAGCGCGCCGGGGGCGTCCACCTCTTCGTGGGAGGCATCGGGCCCGACGGACACATCGCCTTCAACGAGCCCGGCTCCTCGCTCGTCTCGCGCACCCGCGTCAAGACGCTGGCCTACGACACGCTCGAGGCCAACAAGCGCTTCTTCGGCAACGACATCAGCAAAGTGCCTCGGCAAGCGCTCACCGTCGGTGTCGGCACAGTCATGGACGCAAAAGAGGTATAATTAACTACATTTATGAACCTTTAGTGCACACATCTTAAACAATTACTTAGTGATATCTCTTATTCTAGGCTTTTACCGCAATAACCGACATACACGTGGGCAGAACTGCGGACCAAAGCTAGTCCAAAATAAGTCCCAACATTCATACTAATGTTGTAAATTCGAAAGCAACTCTGTCTATTACGCTGTTGCGGCTAAGCCGCTGCATCGCCGGCGACATTTGACATGCAGATACTTTGATTATTGAGAAAGGATAAAAGCTCTTTAGCGCGAATATCGACATACACGCGAACAGACGTGGGTAAAAGCTAGTAGGTAAGCCGGACTACGTTCCGGGTAATTAAGTTAAATAAAAAGCTGCGCATACAATACAATAAAACTTATAAAGGCTGAAAGTAAATGGATGTTAATATACCGAAATGTAGCAAATGTAAAATTAAACCAACATTAAGGTATTGTGCAAACGTGCACAGAGCACAGACCATGGAGGGTAATATTGTTGCGCACACTAATTCCGTAAGTGTTTATCATTATAATATTCAGTTTCTGCCCACTTAAAAATTATAAACTATCGATCTCTACTGTAACTTTCCTATTTTTAAATGATATTTTTTTATCAATTTGCCTAATAAATCACATGTAGGTGAATCTCATGTTACGATGATAAACAATTCTATCAATCAAACAACCTATCACCGTCCGTTGTCGGACAATTCCGCCGAACCTAAATAATGGTGATTTAAACAAGAATAGGTATGCCGGTTTCGATATGGATTTGCAACGCATGGGGAGTTTCCGGGATTCCTATATAGTTACTCTTTCTGTTAAAGTTCTGGAATGGAGACCGCGACTCGGCAAACGTAGTGTAGAACGCCCACAAGCCAGGTGAAGTGACGATTTGCGCAAGATGGCGGGCAGGAGCTGGATGCGAGAAGCCCAAAATCGAATAAAATGGTGTACAATGGGAGAGGCCTATGTCCAGCGGTGGACCGCGATGGACTGATGATGATGATGATGATGATGATGATAGTTACTCCTTGTTTGACATTATTATGACCGACGCAACGTAGGTACAGACGAGCCCACTAAAGTCACGCCCTACTCAGACAGTAACAGTAGATGAGAGCAGCAGACCCAAGCCAGCTCTGCTAATGACGTGTGTTTGGCGGCAGGTCATGATCTTAATCACGGGCGTGCACAAGTCGCTGGCGCTGGCCAAGGCGGTGGAGGAGGGCGTGAACCACATGTGGACGGTCTCCGCCTTCCAGCAGCACCCCCAGACGCTCTTTGTTTGCGACGAGGACGCGACGCTCGAGCTGCGCGTCAAGACTGTTAAGTATTTCAAGGTGAGCGATCGACGAATATTTCATACAACATTCAATTTTAGACGACAGTTTCTCTACCTTTCGGAACTAGTATTCAAACGTCATCATCACGGTTATATCGTCAACCGCGACTAATGGATACTCAGAGAAACCAGCGCCTAACACATCTAATAAATTAATTTCTAAACTCTTGTTCTGAGCTTCCATCCTTCATATTCACGATCACTGCGTGATAAAACCTTTTATGTTGAACAAAAACACTAATATTAATGAAATCATGAATTATTAAAAAAAAAGCAGTGACTGAAAATACAAAGTTTGATGATGAGCAAGTACTAGGCGACACCAATCACTGCATTCGTTCATATAATTATATCCTACGGACACAGCATGGCTTGATTGGAGGAGGTGCATGTGGTTCTAGGACCTTGGTGTAGTACCAATTATTCAATGCTTGCATATTATTAAAACTGTCTTATTAATGGCGCCAGTAAAAGTCGGCCAGGAGTGAAAACTGTTGCTTTAAACAAAACAACTGCTACGAAATACACTACGAGCGTCTCTATGAATGCCGTCGCCCAATAACTGACCGTAACTTCTGATATAAATTGTCAGAGATAGGTAAGCTTGCAAACTCACGAGAAACCCGAGGACTCAATTCTTTCATAAATTCTAACCTCATTCAATTAAAACTTCATTATAATCACAAACCAGACCATTGGGTACAATCAATATTTCTGTAATGGTATGTTCTCAGTTTGCAACAAATATTATGATGCAGAGTTATTGTTGTAAATCGCGAGTAACGCCGCAGAGAAAAGCTAGACTAAAAAAATAGCTTGAGTTACTCCTCATGTCGTCAGCTTTCTGCCAGTGAAAGTCCCGTCTAAATCAGTCCAGCCGTTCCAGATACTAATCGGAACAAACAGATACAAAAAAATTAAAATTGCTTGTTTATGTAAGTATATAAGTACATTTAGCTTACTTTTATATAAAAGCTGTTATTTTTATATTACACATACACACTTCAAAATTCAACTTCATAGATTAAAATTAAAATAAAGAATCTATTGAACTTGCTCGAGTATGATAAACGATACGTAAACTGCGTTAAAAAAAGTCGATTGTCTGTAAAGTCGGTTTACTGACGATAGTTGAACGTGACAACGTTCTTATGAGAGACAGATGTCTCTTTGTCGCTCGTTCCGCGCTCTCGCTTGCACTTCAAGCCTTAAATGGAACGCCTCAGGACGAGGTAACGCCGCATGAGTCATGTTTTTTCGTGCGTGCAGCCGTCCCGTCTAGTAACGTAAAAATAATTGTTAATGAAATTTCTTGCTAAATAATTACCTATTCTGTATTAACATTTAGTCTCATGCGTGAACCACAATCAGATACAGAATACATCAGAGCGTAGCACGTTACAGAGCAACGTTTTCAGACCTGATGACCTACTTATAGGCACATACTATGATATTGAGTAAACTAACCGCGCTAAGCCGGGGGTGGGTACTAAACGAGGTGCGCCATTGGGCCGAGGTTGAGCGTGTGTCGTGTGTCGTGTCCAGGCGCTGAGCGACGAGCACCAGAAGATGATCGGCGCCGTGCCCGTGGAGGAGCAGCGCGTCATCCACTAGCGCCCGACACCCATGCCACATGTACACGCGCCTTCAACTCTGCGCCATCTAGTCTCAAACTTAAATCTCACCCCTTACGTCTTATCTATATTCCGTCCCATACATACGTATATATATGAATGAAACAGTAGGCATGTGTAGCTATCACGATCCACAGCCGTAGGTAGAGAGTACCGTAGAGTAGAGATGTGACGTGGGTGACGCGGGTGGGTTGTTGCAGAGTCTCATGACGGAGCACAACAAGCTGATCGCGCCGCCCTCGCCCACCAGCTAGCCTCGCCCGCCTCGCCCCCACCGCGATATCATCGCGCGAACTGTTTTTATATTTTATGTAAATTGTAATTATAAATAAGTACTTATATCATAATGTATATGTGTAATGTAAAACTTAATAAATATTTTATGTATAATGATTGTTTGATTTACCTTACCAATTCAAAGAAATAACGTTACGCAGTATAAGTAAGTACATTTCCTTATTTATTTCATATGGGGACAATATTGACACTTACATAGTCAAATATTATGAAACCACTGCTAACAGGAAAAGTACACTTTTACATGAGGTGTCAAGCGACTAGTTCTGTAAAACTGAAATAGCAAACTAACGCTGTTTCTCATTGTGAAAATACTCGACTTTGTTTAAAATGAGCCAAAATGACTTCTTATGCCTGATGGAAAGCATGATTTAAATCGTAGAATGGTATGGTGAGCCACCCTACACTATAGCGACCTATTGAGATGCTTTTTCAAACCCTGCTTGAAGGACCCAAGATCATTGAGGGAGGGAAACACGTGGGTTGGTAGTGAATTTCAGGTTTTAGCTGCTCGTCACAGTAAGGAAGAGTCGAACCGTCTAGTTCAATAGTGTACTGTTATAATACCGGAATTACAAAAAAGACCTTGAATATAAAATAGAATATTTAGGAAATTAAAAGGGCGAGTAGTCTTCTCGGAGGTGGGAACTGGAGTGTATCCGCTGAGACTTAGTTGTAGCAATGAGTAGCCAAGATTGCTATCTAAGCAGTGAGTCAGGGCTTACTCCTACAGGCTAGGGCTATAACAACTCAACTGGTCTAATGCGGTGCCTTCCCAAGCCGGCACGTGTTGTCGTGTAGAGAAGGGGAGACGATGCGATACTGTCTTTGCCATAAAAAATACGGCGCCAGTGGCCAGGGCTCCTGAGGAATCGACAATTTCTCTTACACATAGATATGTGCGCAATAAAAATTTCAGGTGCATTACACTTTTTCCATAAAAAAGTTTCAATTCAATTTGAAATAATCGAGATGTTTCAGTGATCACCGGTGTCTGATCCGAAAGGAGCCAACGCCTTAGATCCACACCGCGGTGGCAGGGCCGTAGCGCGTGGACACAACGTTCCACGCGCTGGCAGGGCAATGGCCTGATCTCGTGGCGACCACCGGAGTGGGGATTCTTTCGCTCGCTAACATAATTGCAGTTATGTTACGGAGGGAGTGCGTGTGGAACTCTACCGTCTCCTTCTACGAGCAAATTATGCAAATATATAGACGCAAGGTAGCTTGCAAAGGAGTTGGCTGAGTGGGGTGTAGGTGTAGAATAACTCGCAAACACATATCCTAAACAACAAATTGTAGTAGCAACCTCTACATGTTTTTAAAAGACCTATGCTGAGGATGATGATTTAATAATATCGCACACGAAGGGGTAGACGTGAGAAAAAAAAACCATCCCCACTTCACGTGTCCTCTACATGTTAAGTGGGAATTATTCTTACCCAAAAAGATTTTTTTTGTGATTTTATTCTAGCACTTTATAGATGTGATATAAACACATATCCATTCAGTTTCATCTTTCTAGCACTAACGACGGACGTGGCGAAACTATAAGGGTTCCGTCATGTCTACTCTATCTAGTCTTGAACAACGGAACCCTAATAAGACGTTACTTCAAACATAATATTATTCTTCGATTTCTTCTTGTTCCCTAACATGACGAAATGGCTCGTCAGACAGACGTATTTTAGTGACTTAAATACAAAACCACTTTTTGGGAGGGGTTAAAAAATGGTAGCAACATTGGGAGGAGTGTATCTTTCTAGAAGGGGACTATGTTGAAATATTTATTTATTTTATAACACACATTACAGATATGTAGAATCTAATGCGGTATACGTAGACAATATGTTTTAATTAACTTAACTGTTCGTAAGTTACCCTGGTGAATTCGTTCAGTGAACAAATAACTATGTCAACGACATTAGCAACCGCATTGAGCGCACGCAAGGCACGCGTGAGCGGCGCCCTCTGCAGCAGGCCGGTGCGCGCCCGGGGCACAACCAGTAGCTGCGGTCTCCTCAGTCGTCCAACGTAATCATTAGGAACACAAAAGTTTATCTGGGATAGAATTGGTGGAAATAAAATAAATAATTGAAATGGTGTTTTCATTTTCAACACGGGTGGGTACTTATTGAACCGCCTTCGTATGTACCATGGAAGTGGATGCGGATTTTCGAAGGCTCACGTCTGCGGATGTTTAAGTTATTATATAAGTATATGAAGCTGAATGCGAGAAGCCCAAAATCGATCAGAGTGGTTTGCAATGGGAGAGGTCTATGTCCTGCAGTGAACTGCGATGTTCTACTGGAACTTATTGTATGTATGTACCCTCGTATGTACCAGAGATGTTACGGATGTCGACCTTTTCACATCCGCGGATGCGGATTTTCGAAGCCTTACATCCGCGGATTTTCTGGTAATTCTTCACTCTGATCTTAACTTGACAAATCTAACATCAAAGCAAGGCCGATTTGTAAGCATTGCTTTCTCTCGAAACTGAAAACGTCGAAATGTTCCTGGTCATAGTTGTTCCATATCATTTTCCGTGGAATCAGTTTTTTTAATTTTTTTAACCCCTTCCGTGTTGGCATTAGGAGAACGAAAAACGTCATTCTCAGTATCTATCAATCTTATCTTATCTTCAAAATGTCGTCTTTAATCTTTTCCTTACCAGTGTAAAAAAAATTGCATAAAGCGAAGATCTAAGTAGGTTGCGATGGTATAAAAATTGTTCTCCCTCAAGCTGAAAAATCTTGTTGAAAATTCATTTTTCAGAATCGTAACAGCCTGTCACATAGGATTTAATTCTTGTGATTCTGTTATATAAATAAATAATAAAAAGCATTTGAATTATTGGGATCACAGTAGAAATAGGGGGGTGAGAGCTGCTTAGCTCCCGTGTAGCTTCTTCAAAAGGTGTATCAATGATGTACAGACTTAGGGCATCCTTTAACTTTGAAAAACGCTCGAACACGCAATACGTATTATTCAATCTTGTTACACAATCTTGTAAAACTCTCGTCATGTTGTCACTAATTTCTTTGTTCTCATTGGTCGTTTTTGACGTTCGAACGGCACGCGCCATTCGCCGGCTCCGCTCAATTCTTTTTAGAGGCAATTTGTACGACATCCGCATTGATTATTGCGGATGCAGATGACCAAATATATGCGGAAGTTCCGCATTTGCCGATGCGGATGCATCCCTAGTATTTACACACCAGCACCATTATTAGTCTCGTTGTGACCAAAGAAGCTGATAAATTATTAGTGGTACAATATACCAATATGTGAACACACTGTACAGATTTTATTTAAAGGATATTATTATTTACAAAATGAAACACTTATTGAGCTATTCTTAGACACTAGTTAACAAAAGTCTGGTGGTGGGATCAGGCGGATCCCTGTATTGGGGCGACCCCGTCAGCTGCAGTGGGGAGCCCAATCCGTCCATCCTCAGGTGGTCTGGCCAGGTCAGGGGCCCTGTAGGTGAAAGAATGCGCCAGCTGCAGAGGGGAGTCAGGCGGGGCCATGCAGCAGGGCGGCGGCGGAGCAGCAGCGCGGCAGCAGCGACGCCAGCTGCAGAGGGGCGTCAGGCGGGGCCCTGCAGCAGGGCGGCGGCGGAGCAGCAGCGCGCCAGCAGCGCCGCCAGCTGCAGCGGGGAGCCCAGCCCGTCCGCCACGCGCACTAGGGTGAGCCCCACCTCGCGGACGAAGGCGAGGCGCAGCTCGTCCGGCGCGTCCAGGGTCTTGCACACGCGGAAGATGTTGCTCACGATGTCTTCCGCGGCGTACCCCAACTTGCACAGCTTCGCGATCACCTGCATTTACCGCATGTGTATAGTTCCTCGTGGTACAGTGAGTCGGGGAAGCGCACACTCTATAGTTTCAATGCTGAGGTACAGGGTACTAGTTTCGGTCAAAATATCTGCCTTTAACGTCCTTTTTTTAATATTTAAGTAAATAAAAACATTAACAAGACATAGTCATCGTAATAATTGGTTGCTTTGTCAAATTAAAAAATAAAAAGACATAAATAATACTGTACACAATACAAAGAGCATACCTACTCTTTAGACTTTGATAGTAATCGACAAAAGAACCAAAATACCTTATAAGCCTCGTGGATGTCCTGGCGCATGCAGGCCTCGAGCATGTTCCTCACGAGCATGGGGTGCGGCTCGTCGCACACTTTGAACACGTGTTCGCTGCTGATGTGACCGAAGCCCTGCGCCGTGGACTGCAGGTTGTTCAGGGCCGCGCGCAAGTCTCCCTGCGCCGTGAACACCACCGCCGAAACTCCCTCCTCCGTGTAAGATAGCTTCTCTTTCTCACATATTTCAAGAACCTGAGAAATATCTATTTCATTGACCGATATATCTATGATAGAGCTTAAAAGAAAATACATTTGGATGCCATATTTCATTTTCCATTACTTTATTTGCAGGGAGTTAATGAAAGTGTATCTACCTTAGCGAGTATCTGAGCGTCGGTGAGCCGCGAGTAGCGCAGAACAGCACAGCGGGATTGTATGGGTTCAATGATCTTCTCCGAGTTGTTGGCGGCGAGGGCGAAGCGCGTCGTGTGCGAGTACAGCTCCATGGTGCGGCGCAGCGCCTGATGGGCCCCGTCCGTCATACTGTCTGCTTCGTCCAGGATTACTATCTTGTGGCGTCCAGGAGGCAGAGTTACCTGAGCGTATTTCATACATTTAAGCAACAGGTAGGAAGTCAACCTGGGATAGGATAGATAGATGTCTGGTTTGTGCTAGCATGCTTAGAACAATAAATATCATCACAATGCATTAGTCACTTGAATTTTATATAAATATTGTGATTGTCTCTTCAGTTCCTTACTTTTAGGCAGTCGGGTTTTTCTATACTGATATTATAAAGAATAAAGATTTTATTTTCTATACTGATAGTATAACTAAGTGGCGTGCAATTGGAGAGGCCTATATCCAGCAGTGGACTGTGATAGGCTGATGATGATGATGATATATATGCTGTGAAAACTATGGACAATAGAGCAAAGTAAGCAAGGACATTAATATCTACAAAAAAGTCAGCGACGTTCCATATACTTAACTATAGTTGTGTCACAATAACTACTTGTTCATGGTAAAATATTAAATATTAACATCCAAACAAACTAAGGATAAGAATTAATACCTTGGTACTATTTCTTTTCATAAAAATCACTTTACATTCAAGTCCATATCATTCCCTGTCAATGATGATTTGAATTATTCAAATTGGACATGCCATTCAAAAGTTATCAAGAGTTTAATTTTGTTTCAAAATTGTAATATAAGAAACAACACTCAAAAACAACTATAATAGGCTCATGGTTTAAAAAACTACAAGAGATAGGTACCTACTATACTCATACACTTGTAATTTGGCTATTGGTTCCTGTATGTGTAACCACAGAATACATAATAGTACCCGTACAGAAGACTCACTCCGAAAAGTAAATTAAAGTTATAGATACCCTCGGTGTCAAAAGATTAAGTTCAATTCAGATCGCACAGCGCCGAATCACTACGATTATATTTACCTACAATTGCGTCTCTTTCTATCGTGTAACTCTTAACTGTTCTGACGATGTCTGTTCGACCGGCGTGTCTGACCCGGCAGGCAGCCGGCCGACTATACCTAAACTGCGGAGTGACACCCCCCTGGTGTAACTGCCTCGTTGGTCTAGTGGTTAGCGTATGCGACTGCTAATCAAGAGGTCTCGGGTTCAAATCCTGGGTCAGGCCAAAAAGTGTTTTTGGGATTTTCTTAGGAAATTCCTAATGGCTGCCCAGAGTTAGGAAGTTTGGAGGTGATTCACGCCCGTGCCTCGGAGAGCACGTAAAGGCGTCGGTCCCGGTTGTCATGAACATGTATGACAATCGTTATTGGGACAACCATCGTACTCGTATCATGCCCTCAAATATACTGACAACTAGTTCAATCTTCAAATTTCAGTTCTCCCTTAGGGTTGCGGAGGTCTGATGCCAAGTCTCCATGGAAAAACTGAAATTCAGGTAAAACTGGTTGAACTAGTAGCCGACCACAAATAAACTTGGGAATAATTTCTAGGAGGATGATGTGTAAATGATTGTAACATCATACCTATATGATACATAGTACCAAGTAAATTTGTGTATACAAAATATTTTCTTATTTAGGTTTATCTCTTAATTTCCTTACTGTTGTGAACTTTGTTGCATTCAATATTTTGTCCTTGCACTTACCACATCATATTTCTACATCACCTGAAGGTTGACTGGTAGAGAATGTCTCATGGCATTAAGTCCGCCTTTGTACAACATGTGCAGTAAGTTTTAAATAAATAAATATCCTTCATAGGGTCAGAGCATCTAAGAGTGTATACTAAGATAAATATCTAGATTTATATAAATATACCTAACAACTCCAATTACAGTTTTTATAAATTTAAGCTGAATTGAATTGATATTGAATTGAAGAACAAAATAGATGATTTTGAATGATTTTTTTGACAAAACTCACTTAATTGGCTTTTCTAAGTATGGAAAGAGATTGCTATATTTTATGAATTTTATAAAATAGAATATACTTTATTGTACAACAATTACATTGTCACAGTTGAATATTACATGTAGATATGTATGTACATTGGTGGCCTAAATCTAAAAGCAATCTCTTCCAGGCAACCTTTGGATGGAAAAATTGACAGGAGATAAGAATAAACAAAATTTCTTGTTCAATACCTATATGTCCCTGAGCAGAGCTGGGCGGGCGGCAAGTTTGTTTCTATCATTATTATTTTATTTACTTTACGATGACCTATATTTGGATACGTAATACTTGACATATTAATGAAAATAATGAAAGCATGAATTAATTATATTATTCCATGTGAAATTAATTCCTGCTACTGTTGCTGTTTGTCCGTGTGATAAGATCTTGAAGTGGCTTGTAAACCATAACAACTGCCAGTTTTACAAGAGTGTGTGTGATGTGTGGACAGATAGATTTAGCTAAATATCACTTTATGCAACTATTCATTTTTCTTTATGGTCAATTTAAATTGATCTCATTGGGTTATTGATGTAAAAAATAATAATATAATTTAAACTGTTCTCGTACAATCTTATTTACTACAACAGTTACTTTATCAATTTACTTTTATCTAAAGTCCAATGGAGCAACTCTTACATCTCCAATATGTGTAAAACTTATAACATATTTTTCATCTATTTTTCTGTAGTACAGGTAAGGGTAACATGTAATTGAATTTCTTTAATAGACTGAGCTCTAGAGTTATGTTGTAATACTTTATTAGTGTAAATAAAAGGCGACGAAACCTTTTGTTGGGCGAACATCTTGATCTTGTTGCGCACCACGTCAATACCGCGGTCGTTCGATGCGTTAAGCTCTAAAACAGCATCGCGGAACGCAGTACCCAGCAAAGCACGCGCTAGGCAAAGGATTGTGGTAGTCTTGCCGACTCCCGGTGGACCAGCGATTATGATATTCGGCGCATTGCCCGTGCGGGCAAAAACAGCCAAACGTGAGACGGTGTCCTCGTTGCCGACGATATCACTAAACGTTACCGGCCGGTACTTCTCAATCCAAGGCAGGTGCGATACAGGCTTACTTGTGCCGCTTGCACTCGGTTTTACAACCTTCGGTGACACCTCATCCACTTCCATAACACTAATATTGTCTTCACTCATAATTAAATAACAAATACGAAAAAATTAATTAAATTAATAACACCACTTTACTTACACCACAAATCAAATAAACAGTTCTACTTGGCGCGCTCGGTGCTGTCAAAGCAGTGTTTCCACTTTCGTTTTCCATTTTTCCCTAGTTTCTTTTGAATTTATCCCTAAAATTCCCTAAACTACTTTCATAAATCCTTTATTTAGGGAACATAAATATAATACAGAAAATAAACCTCAGCATATTATTTAATATAGGTATATATAATAACAAAATGCCCACAGAAGATCATACATCTATAGGATTAAAATTTTTGGAAGTTGACGCATTGCTTTTACATTATTTTCGTCGAAGATGATGCTTAATTATTATTTCCTTCCATATAATATCGTAATAACTTGAACTTGAAAAATTGATGCCACTAGTGCCACTACTACTCCGCAATACAGAAATAACGTCAAACATATCAAATCAAGAACCTACACATTACAATACGACCAAATTCTGGTGACATCAACAAAAATAGGTCAATATTTTTTTTTTGACGAATAGCATTTATTAGGATTCTGGGGAATCCCCAATCAAAAAGCTATGGTATAGTCTATCATTTACTTTACTACAGGACTACCAGTATAGGCTTTGATTTTACCCCGAAATTCCCTAAATCCCTGTATTTTTCAAATTGTCTTTAACAATCCAAAATATCAGCTATTTGTCCCTAAAGTAGGGAGAATTCCCTAAAAGTGGAAACACTGTGTCAAAGTGTCAATGTCAGACAAGACAAGATAGATAACCATAGATAACACAGTCAACACATAGACCTTTATAATAACTTCAGTGAGTCAACAGAATTGAAGTTTGATTGAACAGATGCTTTCCATCAGGAAGGGCATTCATTTTGGCAGCTCATATATAAAAAAAAACAAGATCACCATGTAATTGATCTTATTACTAACGTCACGTCAAAAATGTTTAAAACGCCTGACACTGAGGCAAAATCATTTTTCCATCCCACAGTGCCTCGGAGCTAAGGTACGGTCGGCTGCTAGGTCATATCATCTTCCTAGCCATTATTATTCCCAAAATTATTTGGGTCAACTGCTAGTTCAATAGTTCAACCGATTTTGCCCAAACAAAATCAGTTTTTCAAGGAGCACCTGGCAATTGGCATACTCCGGGTTATTATTAAGAACTTGGTGTAAGCAAAATTCAGCAACGCCATTACATTAACACTTTTGACCCAACCCTGGAATCAAACCCGAGACCACTTGATTGACAGTCGCAGACGCTAACGATAGACCAACGATATTGGGAATATGTGCAGTAGACGTGAAAAATACCGGGCATGTCCCGGCCAGCAAAAATAAAAATTTCGATATAAAAAAATTATATATATTGATAGATCTTAATTAGACCTTTCGAACTACGTTAATTAATTTATGAGCCCCTCTTTCATTTTCCCAGGAAAAATCAAAATATCATTTTCCTTTTTTCACCATTTCAAAAACCCGTATATCTTTAAAACATGATTATTTTTTATTCTACCATGTGTAGAAAAATTGCCCTTGAGCTGATTTAAATTGCCCGAGTGTCAATTATTATAAATATTTAAAAATAATCCTTTAAAAAATAAAAAAAACCGTAATGGGATTTCGAAGATAATTATTCGCGCATTGCGCATGCGCGGTAGAAAAACGGCAACACTGCTCTAGTCTAAGGGCAGCATAAAACAACAAAATATCTAAATATAAAGTTAAATGAAGATGATGATTAAAGTAATATTTCAATGTAAATGTATGTTTTCGTTATGGAAATTTTCATTTTTGCAGGCTGGGACATGCCCGGTGTGAAAAATGGTATGATCTATCTACTCATGTTCCTCTATTCTCCATACTATCTACTATTGTCTATACTTTATATGTCAAATTAAATTGACATGTTCAATGTTTTTGTACTTTTGAGTTACATGTAAAGGCGACTTTTTTGCACTTTAATATAAAGTTGACATTGACATAGCAAACTGCTTAAGTGATTAGATAGAACGATGATTTGTTGAGTGTGCAAATTATGATACGTACTTTATTTGTTAACCAGTAATTATACTAAAACAGCAAGACAGCCTAGAAGACTTCTTTTCGACAATAATATACAGTGTAATCGTAAGGGATTATAGCGCGAGTGACCTCAGTCAATCAGGGAATAGTGAATCATCACTCCAAATAGTTACGAACTGTTCTTGCTAAAACACTACAACTACCTAAAGCATTCCATCAGACAACAAAACATTTGTGTGGTATGTAACATTAGTATTTGTCAATAATTACACAGTGCAATCGAAGATTGATTTTTGTTTGTAACTAGAGGGCATAGACCATAACAGTGGCCATATCAATCTGGCACTTGACCCACATAGTCTCTGCAATGTTTTATGTAAATTCTCAGGATTTAAATAACTTGTGCTTTAAAGAATGAGCTGAACAACTATTTTACTCATCAATGTAAATATTTCGGACCTTAAATAAATAAATAGATATATACATATATATATATATACTTAAATAAATAATGTCATTTATGTATTACAATTAATTTCAGCGGTGTTGTAGTGTTAATGGAGTCCAGTAAAGAGTTGCTTGTTAACTGACTGTGTTTGTCATACTTGAGCATAAATTAACACCATAAGCTAAAGGTATAAAAGCTATGTACATATATACAACTAGGTATTTTAGATAATACAAGTATTTGTTTTAAACTTCTATGTACTTATGCTTCAATAGTTGAACAGTTGTGCACAGGTTGGGCTTAGATTTTGATATCAAATAAAAGGAATTTCAATTATTGTTGTTTAATTATTTATTTTTCAATATTTTTTTTCATGCATGTCACAATAATTTGTTTCAGCAAGTATGGCATGATTATTTATATAGTGTAATCCACATGTTTATTTACTCTCAACAACAAAGTGGTGTTATTAGTGTTGTATTTTGTTGCACCAGTAGTGATGTTCTTAAACTGACTGATAACAGTTAGTAATAATAATATACTTTATTTGCTTAAAATGTGGTACAGATAAAAAGATGGTAAAAATTAAGTTACGATGGTTCCTGGTATTCCTGCATGGTTGCACTCATGAATAGGGGTCTACCAAAGCTGTAAGTTGGCAATAACGAATATAGGTGACTGGGAAATGAATACTGATTATGTAGTTGGAGTAGAGTGTAACTGAACTAAAAGTCGTGTGTACGTGTGCAGTACGGACTGTAAGTACAGTACACCTAAATACTATTCTTCTTCTGTAAATACACAAACTTACTAGGAAATACATAATCTCTTCTAAGAAATATAGTAAGCAGGTGAGGAGTTATAAACCTAAACTATGACTAGATAAAGGAGACATTTTGACTAAAATGTAAGTATTAGGTATTAGTTGACCAATTCCTAGACCTCATGACAGATAGGCTGATAAAGAACTATAGAAGATAATACAAAGTGTCTTTCTCATATAGTTCCTTATGGAGTAATGAAGTTTGATTGTTGTTCTGCATCTTTACATCATTGAGCTCACCCCGCTGATATGGAAATTGGACAACTAACTCCTAATTGTTTTCATTTTTTTAAAAGGTCTTCTTTTCGGTTCGTCATAGTTGAGGTTTTTATTTCCTGTTCTTATTTAGAGCCAATGTGCATAGTGTTATGTGGATGAAGGAGCCAAGCAGTTTATTCTTTAGATTGTTTTCTTACTATCTACTGCCGGTGCAGTGCCACGCCTTTAATTACATGCATTAATAGTAAACTGTTCATGGTTAGTTAGTTTTTCTGGGCGGTTTCCGCACTTAGTCCTAGTTATTGGACCATTGTGCGTGAAGATTTATTTCCCATTCACTCCAGCCAGCCTAGGTTGGTCCAGAAGGAATGCAGCCTCCGGGGATTACTGCAGGCCTCCCGAAATGTTGCTGGTGACTGTAGAATTTGTGCCCGTTGTTCGGCCACACTGCTTGATTCCATGATGACATGTTGTGGCGTTTCTTCTGCCTCAATGCATCCTCTGCATAGGGGGCTATCTGTTACTCCTATGGTGTGTAGATATTTGTTTAGGAGACAATGTCTGGTTAGGGTTCCTATGATCTTGCGGAGTTTGTCTCTGTTCAACTGTTCATGGTATTTTACATCTAAAAGGTTAAACTATGTTTTCAGGTTGTAGTAGCAAGTAATCATGGAGTGGTTATTTGGTCATCGATTGACGCCAGACGAGATGATGCGCAAGAACCAGCGCGCGCTTAATAAGGCCATGCGTGATCTGGACCGCGAGCGAATGAAGATGGAGCAGCAGGAGAAGAAAGTGATCGCTGACATCAAAAAACTAGCCAAAGAGGGACAAATGGTCAGTAGTCACTGCATTGATTTGAAGCACCATCCAATTTATCAGTAGTAGTAAAGTTCACGTTGTTGTCAATCAATCTTTTTCTTCAATGCACAAACATTATTGCTTAATCACATTTAGAAAAAAAGTGATGAAGCAATCAAGCCCCAACCAATCAGGTTTCACGAAATGATCAATTAGAATAATGTGCCAAACATTAGAAAGAGCAGTCAAAGCATATTAGGGGTATGCTGTGTCTCCTAACATTTAGGAAGTATGATAAGAATTTAGCAGGTTCTATATCTCAAATATATTGGATGGATGTTTCCTACATGTTCAGTTATTCGTACATACTAAAATGATTGTTGGCACATGTAGGATGCGGTGAAGATAATGGCCAAGGACCTGGTGCGCACGCGTCGCTACGTGCGCAAGTTCATGCTGATGAAGGCGAACATCCAGGCCGTGTCGCTCAAGATCCAGACCCTCAAGTCGCAGAACACCATGGCGCAAGCGATGCGCGGGGTCACGCGCGCCATGGCGACCATGAACCGACAGCTCAACATGCCACAGATACAAAAGATATTACAGGTATCATTGTCGTCCATTTGTTTTACTATTTCAATTGTGTGTTAACCTTTCTGCAATAAAGTATTATAGTAATTGTGAGTGCAGGCAAAAAACAAGACTCACTTTTTTTTTATAATACAAGTCTGGATTTTGGTGTAATCTTGTATAATATAACTTTACTATCATGCTAACATACCATTTAGAAGAGTAATATCTTTGTTGTCTAATGTTATCTAGCACTAATCCATGAGCACCACGGCAATACCGATTAGTGCTCGATAACATTAGACAAGGAGAGTATATACATTAACTAAATTCGAGGTTCACTATACACAACACATCAACTATCTTATTGCAGGAATTCGAGAAGCAGTCAGAGATAATGGACATGAAAGAAGAGATGATGAACGACTCCATAGACGAGGCCATGGAGGGGGACGACGACGAGGAAGAGAGGTCAAATACTATTATTATTAACTACTAATATTAACACTTGTTTTACTATTAACCCACTTCAAACAAATATGCATTTTTTTGTCTGTAAAGTTGATCCGGCTGTAATCAAGTCAGATTGTCTTAATGTCATACTCATGGAATCAAATTAATTTTTCAAATTTATAGATAAACCTAGAGTGGCCTTGGATATTTAATAGTGCTTTTGCTGCTTGGAAATTATCTTTGTATAGAGGGTTCAGTTTTAATTGACAAAGTGTTGTATCATTGTAGTGATGCGGTGGTGTCCCAGATCCTGGACGAGTTGGGGCTGCAGCTCAACGACACGCTGTCGGGCCTGCCGCAGGCCTCCGGCTCGCTCTCCGTGCCCGGTCAGTATATACAGCGTCCTTTCGTATTTACATAGTAAAGTAGCGAAGTAAAAGTCGACACGCTGGTCGGTTCGACCTCGAATTATATATTGTACTAAAATATCTATTTATTATGATTAGAGGAAATACATTTTCCGTAATTACCTATTTACGCTTTATGTAGTTTAAATTACATAAAGCGTAAATATTGATAGATTGCAAGATTTACATCCATTTTGTAAGAATTTTACCAGTGAATTCATTTCGAGGAGGTTCGATTCGTTTTAGACCGAACGGCATCGAATCGTGTTCGGAGACGGTACAGTCTCCCACGACTATTCGTCCAGAATAAGCGCGACACGGCCGACGTACACCGTATTCGTATGAAACAGTGAGGGTCGGCACCGTGGCGCGTACAACACGTGTGACGCTAAGTGTGTGGTGCTTGTCCTCAGCGGCGAAGAGCCCGACGGCGGCGGCGGCGGCGCTGGGGGGCGGCGGGGCGGGCGCGGGGGGAGGCGCGGGGCCCTCGGACGCGGACGCGGAGCTGCAGGCGCGCCTCGACAACCTGCGCCGCGAGTAGCCACTACCCACCCCCCCACACACACACTTCATGTTGCTAACGAACAGATTCGGACACCGGACTCGCTCCGCTTGGCTTTACGATGTCGACGTTCAGAGTGGAACACTGTTACACCGATGTTCCGTTTTAACGTTTCCGTTCAAATTAACGATCGCTTTTATTTCGCTATACGTTCTGACGGTGGATATATAGACTCGAGTCTCGCCGCTGTGCGGTGACAGAGTCGATGATCAATTTAGAAAGTCGTTTGATACGCGAACGGCGATCGGTCGCGTTCGTCGTCCACTAGCCTCGCTAGCGTCGTACACGTTTGTTGTTAAGTTATTGTATACACTAATTAAGTTTATATAAGTATATTATAATAAATATTTTTACACTATCGTACACTTTTATTAAGGGACGAAAGAAAGGAAGGGAAAAATAAATATAATAAGTTACCAGTTCATTTCAGATCATTTATTACCATACACCGCTTTATGTAATTAATAAATACGACTATACAACTTTATAAAATATGAAAATACGTCGCTAAATACTAAATAACACACCGAGGAGCACTGAGCGAGCGTACACGTGCACGCACTCGTACGGACACGCACACGCACAGCTGCAGGGCGACGGCGCTAGATAGAGCGTGCACTACACCTACCCACGCTCTACTATTACAATGACATGTACGTACTTGGAATAGTTCAATAATTATATTTTTGTTGTATAAAAGACACTTACCTATATTAAAATAATTTCTATAACATATACTGATATCACAAGGACTGACTCATCGGGTCGGACTGAATCAAAACAATGAGCCCTATCTAATCTGCCCGAAACAAAACAAATCTCTCGTCACCGACGACCTTCAAAGTGAGACAGGCGCACTTAACATTCACTACTGCACCGTATAGTAACGGAGCATCCATTAATTACGTGAGTTGTATCACGATTTTGCAAAGGTGAGATTTAGCTCAACCCGCTTCCCTCTCATTCCCCATGTCTGACAATATTGAACCTACGGCAATCACAGCTGAACAGAACGTGTGGAACGAGTTACAACAAGTGTAAGTATATGTTTGTACGTCCACTAGGATACATCCCAAACACTGGAAGCCCCTATGTTCTTCAACAAAACAAAACAGTACAGACAAAGAACACGAGTTGTGTTGCAAGTGCGCGATAACATCGAGTTGTACGACCTTTCACGATCATTTATACAAAACAAAACGATTAGCGATTAAACAATATCCGTTGTTTTGACAAATCTACTTCTATGCAACAATTCAGTTTCTAGCAAAATATTTATATGTGGTAACTTCTTAAACTTTTTAAATTATTTGAATATTGCCTATAATTGTTTGAAAGTTTTAAACTTGTGGTTTCATTTTTTTTTCTTCAAAAAATGGCAAATATTAAACAGATGATCCTTGACCAACAAACGCGACAAGGCTATTAGAGAAGGCGGACACTTCGAGGAAGCTGAAAGTATTTATTTTACATTAAATTAAATTTTGTTTTTCATTATGTTTTGTTTTCACAGCGGTTTTCTCTTGCTTTAATTATTTGTAGCGTGTCGCTCGACAACTTGGGACGTACGTCGTACAAGTACAGTAGGTATGTCTCACGCAACACGACACAATGCGAAACAAATATTTACACGCACCATTTAATTCTGCATATTTTTACAAAAACCACCACTTTTATATGACATTCAATGTGGATAAATAGTTTAATTTGTCCTTTCCACATTATTGTCAAGAATAGACAACGTGACAATATTATTTTAGTGATTAACAGCAAAAACAATTAGCAGCTCCGGGAACCTAAACATTTATCAGATCAACCGAGCCCGTTTACGGTTATAGAGTGTAAACGGCCGGAACACTTAGATACTTAGCCTTGTGCCTACTAAATACAAAAATATACATTTTTTACAGTTAACTTTACATATACACACATAGGATGATATCATCACATTCCATAAAAATACCAATAACGGATATTCAATAAAACTGTATAACTTTCGAAGACTAAAATGGAGCACGTATCACAGACAAAACGCGTCCGCGAGACCGTGGCGCGGGACCGTTGTGCGGCTCTTGTAAACGCTTACAAAATATACCGTCTAACAATATTGTAACAAAATATCTAATACTTAGTACCTACTACTGGAGCAACCCTCCCCCGAGGCCGAGGAGAAGGAATTATCTACCGCCGTGTGGACGAGCGGACCTAGCCGCAACAACACAGCAGTGTTTGTCGTCCCCATTCATTGGGAAACTGAGTTAAATCAAATACCTACAGTTTTGTTTTTGGTTCAGATACATTTGCATATCGCACTATAGCTTGATCTACTGAGTCTACATTACAGTGGTTCGGATAACTTTAAAACAAGTATCGGGGGGCATATACACGACTAACGACCGTACCTATAATGTACGCCTATAAATATATCGTTACTAGATCTAACACAAAAGCCACCTCGTGGATGTTCTTTCTTCTGCTGTATCACGGTGTCTCTTAGGGTTCTTCATAACGTACGAATGAGTCCTCACGCGCTCGCCTCCAGCGCGCTGAGCGCGATGCCCAACTGCCCCAGGTAGTAGGTCGACATCACCAGCACCTGAACACACCAGACCGTGGCGTTAGTGTCGCAACCGTTACCAACCTTTGCATCACTATTTACACACCAAACATTTTAAGTCGATCTTCAGTGCGAAGGTAGTGCCACCCCGGACGAGCCAGCTATTCATGCTGAAATTGCGTCCTTCCTCTACTTTTAACATGGAGGTATAAAGGGAATAGGAACTTACCTGCTTGTAGGGAACGGGACCGCCAAACAAACTGTACCCCAAGAAGGCATCCGACACCAAGAACAACAGGGAGCCCACGGCAGCTTTATGGCTCTTGGCGGTGCCGCGCCACGTCATGGTGGCGAGCAGGCACGCGTACGCGGGCACCAGCACGCGCAGGGGGCCGGGCGGCGACACGCACGTGAGGTAGGCCGCCGTGGCGCAGTACAGGCCCAGCCCCACGCGCCACGACATCTGCTCGAAGCCGAAGGCGGCCAGGTAAGCCAAGTGCGCCGACCCGAACGCGCCCATCCCCAACACGAAGTGCTGCGGCCACACCAGCAGCGCGTCGCCCACCATCGACAGCGCCAACCCCACGGCCACCCACCGCGCGTACCACGCCCTGCACACCATAGATATGCTGTAGCTTTTACGCTCAAACAGATGTTAGTTGTTAGTTAAAAAAAAAATATATCCAAAAAAAAACAGATTCATGGTTTTATTGAAAATAATGTACTAAAAGCTAAAAAACATTTTGGTAGGTCCCAGGTTCCAGTCATCACACCCCTCAGTCATTTTAAGTCATTGATAAGACAATAATGATACCCATATTGAAAATTGAGAAAATATCTAACCATTCTTTGATTTTAATATTTTTAAACTACTTACATATAAACTGTGTTCTACTAGTCAAGCCCTTTCATTTGATGCCCATATTGAGATAGTCGCGACAAAATTTATAAGCCATCATTCTGTATAGGCGGCCATCCTGGATTTACAATGAAACAGAATTGACTTAATTGTATTGTCATCAGAACTACCTATAGGTATGTAACGAATTTCAGATCCGGTCTGTCAACAGGAAGACGATCAAGTTTCAATTACTAGATTTGACCCAAACAAACAGGGCAAGGCAAAGAAACGTTTTGGACAGTCAAACTAAAAATAAATAAAAATCTATCTTAAAAAACCTTATTTGTTTTGTTTTCTACAAAACAAGCTAGGTATTAGTTTTATACTGCCCTTGCAATGTGCTGCAATATAAAGCATTCCTTATCTCGTGATTTAATAACACTGATAATACTGACGTATGCCAACAAACTTTTTTTTATACATAGGTACATATATCTTTTATATACAATTCTCGTGTCACAATGTTCGTTCCTATACTCCTCCGAAAGGGCTGGACCGATTTGTACGAAATTTTGTGAGCATATCAGGTAGGTCTGAGAATCGGCTAACATCTTTTTTTGATATCCCTCAGACGCGAGCGGAGCCGCGGGCATCAGCTAGTATAGGTATCATATCGTAAAAGGCGACTAAGGGATAAACTACGCAAGACAATATCAATGCAAAGAGAAGGAAAACTTGAAACCAACCCTATACCATCCCTTCTGGCCAGCGTGGTATAGTAGGCCAAAATATCCTTTCTAAGGAGAGGCCTATGTCCAGCAGATGATAATGATGATGATGATAGGTATAAGCCTACCAAAGTAACTTTACTCTGCCTGATGGAAAGTATGAGTAGAATCCAGGAGTAGGGGTCACCATGCTCATTGTGAGGGTAGGCAATGTAGCACGGTGACCCATAACATGCCGGCCTGGTTAGACAATTCTGCATCATTCTTCCGGCCCCCAAAGGCCGGGAGAATGATAGAATGGTCTTTTGTGTGAAGGTAGTACTGCCCCGGTCGAGCCGTCCCGTTCGTGCTGAAGCAGCGTGGCTCTTCTACCTACGACCTAGGCTCTACTATCTGAAAGTGCCCTATCGATTATTGTCTTTGATTAAAACAAAATTGATAAGACAGTGCATAGAGTTATCTAATCGTTCGGGTAAATGAACTGGTCGCACTGGTAGGTACTGACTTGTGCGAGGGCGCGTCCGCGGCGTGCAGCAGCACGACCAGCAGCAGGCACAGCACGGGCGCGCACTTGGCGGCCACCGCGCCGGGCGACGGCGAGCCGCCCCCGCCCGCGCCCAGCGCCACGAAGTACACGCACACGCACTTGAAGAACGGCACCAGGCGTCCCCCCACGCCCAGCCGCCTCACCTACAACACACCGCGCTCTCGTGTATCGGTCACGACACTAAAGAGGAACCAGGTCATCCGTCACGATGACTGATGGAAAGCGGTAGTAGAATCTATGAGTGAATGTCACCATCTTCATTGTAAATAGGGACATACAGCATTGGGACCCACACGAGACACACGTGCGCTAGCAGTGAGTTCCAGGTTTTAACTGCCGGGAAAGGAAAGTAGAGCCGAACCGTTTAGTTCTAGAGCATATGACAACTACGCTATGCAATGACTTTCAACCCCAGCACGTGTTGAAGAAGAGAAGGTTGGACAAGTTGAATGAGCTCGTTAGAAGACTCTCCATGATGCAAGCGATAAAGGTATCTCATATTTAACAAAGAGTCGACGCTCAAGAGTCTCGCTGGCTTAGGGTCAGTAGCGGATTTACCCTAAGGCCCGGGCCTAGGGCGGCCAGATTTAGGGGCGGCCCCAATCGTGTCAAAAAACTTATTATGGCGTATGGCGCTTGGACTGCACTGCATGGTGCAATCTATACCGCATCTTCTTAATGTCATCAGTGTTTATGCCCCAACGCTGGACAAGTCTGATGACATCAAGTACAAATTCTATGAAGAATTATTTCAATGCCTTACAACATTCATCATCATCATCATCATCCACAGCCTTTTAACAGTCTACTGCTGGACATAGGCCTCTCTTTAGAAGGTTTTCTCGGTGCGTCAACTTCAGGAAAAAAGCAGACAAAAGACGGAAGTGATGTCCCTAGACATCAATGTTCATGAGACACTGACCATTAAGCTTGATGAGGACGTGCTGAAACAGGTCGATAAATTTCATTATCTGGGGAACACTTTAACAGCTAAGTGTGATCTTGATTCCGAGATCAACGGCAGGATAAGTGCTACAGTTGCAGTATTCGGAAAGCTGTGTTCCAAGGTCTTCTGCTCGCACGACCTTAAGCTGGCTACTAAGATCTCGGTTTACATGGCGATCGTGCTGCCAAATCTTCTCTATGATTCCGAGACATGGTGTGTGTATCGTCACCATATACGCACTCTCGATCGATTCCATCTAAAATGCCTGCGCACCACCATGAAGATCAGATGGTCCGATCGGGTGCGTAATACCGAAGTTCTAAGACGCGCCAATGTTAGTGGCATTGAGGCATATCTGATGCCTCGGAGGAACAGCGCTTAGCTTACAGCCCGTCCACTCGCTGCCATTCACTATAATTATGAGAGCGGTAAGCTCACTTGCCTTGCCCACTTTGTGCAAGGAAGTTTGCTGCGAAAATCGTCTATCTAAGCCAACTCCGGGCGCATCAGCGCCAAGCTTTATAACAGGTCGAAGTGGTCGCCATGGCCGAAATCGGTCGGATTGTTATACTCTTAGCCTGTAGTTACATAAATAAAATCGTTTAAATGTGTTATTTAAATATGCAATTTTTCCTGAAACCTCGTAAAATATTAGAAATTAGCAGCCATTATTATTGTAATTTATTAAAGTAAATTTATAGTTACTTTTACCCACACTACCCACCCGCACTTGCGATAAGAAGTAGCTCCGTACAAATTAATTGTATTTAATTAGATATTCAAATATTTAACTCGCTATTAAGTGTTGAAAGTTGATAACACTCATGTAAAAGTTATCATAACTAAGTATGCCAAGTTGGCAGAGTTTTTTAGAGCAAAAAAAATATGGTGGATGCTGAAAAAGGGGCGGCTGATGGCTTGGGGCGGGGCCTAGGGCGCCGGGCGGTCGAGACTGCAAATCCGCAACTGCTTAGGGTCGAACTGTAGATAATGCGAACTGCTCTCTATCTGCTGCAACCGCTCGAGAGCGTCAAGTTAATGCGGATCCACCGCAAAGATGGGCGCAGTACCTATTCCACGCACAAGTAAACCTGGAACTTGTAAAGGAGACACGAATGCTCGAACGCTAAATGCCGTTTCACTTTCAGTACATTTAGCTTCCGCGAGACCGCCTTTATGACACTCTCAATGCACTCCCGCGGGTTGGGATTCCGCAAATATCTATTTCCAATTCCAGGATACCGAGCTTATCCTGTAGTGGCAGTTGAGTGTTCGGAAAAGGAGACTCTTTGGTAGAGAGCACGTCGCGTATACTTGAATTTTCTTGGAATTGTACTCGAGCATATTCTCATAACTGATGAGATTAGAGATGAGGCCTAGAACCAGTTAGAGGGATAACGGTTTTAAAAAAATTACAACCTGTTGTACTAATACATTTTGTAAACTGTAACCTGTTACATTAATACATTTGTGTTATTATAAAATACAAGCTAACCCTTACAACTTCGTGTGCATCTGGCGAAAGGAATGAATTGCCTCGTTTATGTAATATAATAATAATAATAATAACTTTATTCAATATAATTGTACACAATAATTTGAGACCTAACCTCTCGAACTAGGTGGATACCTGTATCTCGAGAGATAGTGTCCCCCTTGGCTTTACATTTTAAATATAAAACTATGGCTAAAAGCTAGTACAGTCATTCTAAAGATAGTTCAGCAATATATTTTTCTCTTTTTTATGTTTATGTGTGTGTGCGCGCGCGTGTGTGTGTGTGTGTGTGTGTATAGTCTGAGGGATTTCTTTTTGTGATAATGGGATACTGTTCAATTCCTATTAAATTATGTAGTGACTCTGAGTAATTTTTCAGTGTCTTGGTGCGTCAATGTTAGAAGCTATTCTATTATTATTTTTTTGCATTTGCTTAAGGTCATTGGATAGAAGTTAAGACATTTATTTAAACGATTGTAAAGGCGGGCACTGACTATATAAAAACTTCTACTCGCGAGCTTTGTTTGATGAGATGAGATTTCACAAATTCTATCTTTCCTACGCTTAGCGATATGTAGGTAGGGAGTATGCTTGTGTTTTCGTAGAGTGGCGTAAAGCACAAAGAGCTGCCGCACTGATAGCACTGCACATTCTTGGTACAGTTTGACGGTAGGGTATCTGATTGTTTTATTTGACAGAACTTTCAAAACAGCTCTTTGTGCTCTCTCCACCCTGATTATATAACTGGCTGGTGCTCCACCCCACACGGGCACACAATATGTTAAGATTGACTGAACCACTGACAAATAATAATAATAAATATAGCTATTGATGCACGGTGACCGGCTCTCATTAGCGTTAGTGGCATTTTATACAGACTTTATAAATGAACTACAACTGAAATAATAAATCAGTTTGAAAATTTTCCGAATTTTCCGAGAATTTTTTTTGAGAATTTTCCGAGACATGCATATTATGTACATATATGCAACGTGTTACGGCTTTGTAGATATCACTGGCGACGCCGACGTTACTACCTACTAATTCTTATCTCTTAATGACAACTGGCGACTTAAAGGTAATATCGTTCTTTATGTCTATACTCATATTATACAGCTGAAGAGTTTGTTTGTTTGTTTGGTTGGTTGAGCGCGCTTATCTCAGGAACTACTAATCCGATTAGAAAAATTTTTTCGGTGTTAGATAGCCAACTATGAAGGAAGGCTATGGGCTTTATATTATCACGCTAAGAGCAATAGGAGCGGAACACCAATGAAGAATGTTTCAAAATCAGGGGTTTTTTCCCTCTTGATTACTTCCGCTGCGTGCGCTGCGTAAACGGTTAAAGTTTCGCAAAAATCATGTATGACAGAATTGTTCCCCTTTAAAAATTAAAAAAAAAGTTCCCCTTAAAAGGTCCAGGACAGCAGATAGCATATGTCTATCTTTCAAGGTTGCCTCACTATAACCTTCTTTTACGTACGCGGTATAACATCACGATACGGGCAATAGGAGTCGCAGACGGGGCTGTGACCTATGTGTAGAAGATATATAACGATGAATTTCAAAATGGCTATACATTGGCCCACCTACTAACCACCACCAGCCTTTAACAGACCACGGCTAGACATGGCATACATACTACTTATAATAATCATCAACAATCGCAGTCCACTGCTGGAAATAGATCTCATACCTAGGTACTAACGGCGAATATAAATGCGTGTCAACACTTTGATATTGTCAATAGAGTGCTCTGCCACTTAGGTGATTGATATTGAACGTGTTGTACGCGTGAGTGGTCGGGGCCCGGGGGTTTGTGACAGTCGACCGTACAGCCGTACACCGATACCGCCACATTCCCTCCACCTCAGCTAAGCCTGAACATGATTATTTCCTATTCGTAGTTATCCTTTAGTAGTTGTATAGTTGAAACATTTGTTACAGAGAAATTAGTGATTATTTAAAATAAAAATTATTTACACATTAGGTAATCCTTACCATTATTATAAATGCGAAAGTAACTCTGTCTGTCTATCTGTCGCGCTTATAGAGCCAAAACTATTGAACCGATTTAAATAAAACATGGTACACTGTGTAGTCAAGCCCCTGGGAAAGGACATGACATTGTGTTACTTTTTACTTCGATAACCGACATACATGCGGGCAGAACCGCGGGCAAAAGCTAGTATAAATTCATTAGACATTACAAATGTGAAGAATTGTAAGTTGTGATTCACCGGATTCACCAGTCCATTGTCTTATGGCAGCCGTAGACTTTGGTCCAATGTCAATTGTAATTATAATAAAACATATATATACATGATTCATCTACACTAATATTATAAAGAGGAAACGTTGTATTTTTGTATGTTTTTAACGAATAAACTTAGAAACTACTCAACAGATTTCAATAATTCTTTCACCATTAGAATACTACAATATCCTTGAGTAACTTAAGCTATATTTGTTATTTGTATAACATTTGTAATAACGGTTATCAGAAAAAAATAGGGATCCCTACTAAAATTTCAATAATGTAATCCAAAGTATGAAAAAAATGCTATAAAATGACTTTCATCGCATGCGCTGCGGAAACTATAATTGATAGAACAAAAAGTTTGTTCTGCATTATTAAAGGACATATAATATCTTTAAAAAAGCGGCCAAGTGCGAGTCGGACTCGCCCATGAAGGGTTCCGTATCAACAAGTAGCATCATATAAAAGTTCTTGTAGTTCGTTATGACGTATTAAAAAAAAACTACTTACTAGATCTCGTTCAAACCAATTTTCGTTGGTAGTTTGCATGGTAATATACAACATATATTTTTTTTAGTTTAATCACTCTCTTAGTTTAGAAGTTAGAGGGGGGGGGGGACACACATTTTTCCACTTTGGAAGTATCTCTAGCGCAAACTATTCAGTTTAGAAAAAAATGTTATGAGAAACCTCAACATCATTTTTGAACACCTATCCATAGATACCCTACACGTATGGGTTCGATGAAAAAAAATTTTTTGAGTTTCAGTTCCAAGTATAGGGACCCCCAAAATGTATTGTTTTTTTTCTATTTTTATGTGAAAATCTTAATGCGGTTCACAGATTACATCTACTTACCAAGTTTCAAAAGTATAGCTCTTATGGTTTCCGAAAAAAGTGGCTGTGACATACGGACGGACAGACAGACAGATAGACATGACGAATCTATAAGGGTTCCGTTTTTTGCCATTTGGCTACGGAACCCTAAAAACCTCGCGGTACCATATATCCAGCTATTGTTATTATGTCACTACAACATCATTTTTGAAAGAAATCCTAACAAAAACCATACCATGCTTAAAAGACCATGTTATTCATATCTTTATATTAATCCTTATCCAAATAAATTACTTTTAACTTAAGACTGTTTCAGTACCTATGTATATATTTGAATGATTAAAATCGGCCATTGCATTCAAAAGATATTACGAGTTCAAAAATGTCAATCTAAACTAAATCAAGCGAGTTTAGCAAAAACACGTCGTATTGGAGAATCTTCCTCTGAAAATTCAGATCGTCTTGCAAGTTAGAGAGAATACGCGTCACAATCACAAGCTAGAGCACTGAACGCTCGCAGGCTCGCAGCACCTTGGTGATAGAGATAAAAGCTCGCAAACACGTGCTCGGGAATCTAACGCCGTACGTTCACTTCGCGATGTGAGGACATCCCAGCTAATCAAAATTTTAGCTCATACCAGTAGGTCGGCATTAAGTTACAATCCACAAATTGATTATGCTCATCAGAACAACATTAGTACCTCTGAAACAGTTTGGAAGATACTAGATTTTCTCATACATGAGGGGACATCCTACCGTGCGTTGTACACTTAGCGGTAGGTACACTTAGAGAATGGACAACGAGTATACTTCTCAGCGGAAAATATGCAACGTGTATTGGAAAATCCACCAAACACGACTCTCACGGCGTTTTTTGACCTTTGCTATGGCGATGAATTCGCTAAAACACTGCTCTATCATGAAGTGTCACATTATTATTATACTTGGGCCAATAATAAATTTTTTGGGGGAAACGTGACCAAGACGTCGTTGGTTATCTCGGTATTAAAAAAGATGTCACATTGGGAAGAGTGCACAGCGTTCATCCTTCTCAGTCTGAGTGTTTTTATCTCCTACTACTTAATCATGTGCGTGGCCCGACATCGTTCCAGAATTTAAAAACAGTTGACGGTATTATTAAAGAAACTTACCAAGCCGCTTGCCGAGAGGGAGGTTTGCTGGAAAATGATAACCATTGGGAAATCACTCTGAGGGAAGCTGCCATTTCTCAATGTCCGGTAAAGCTAAGAGAGTTGGTTGTGGTTGTACCTGTTACTATTTTGTTTCCCTTCTAAACCACTAAAATTATGGGATAGTTTCAAAGACGATATGTGTCAAGACTTCAGACATACAGCCCAACAACCAGGTTTGGATTATGATGTATATAACGAAGGTTTGATACAGATCGAAAATAAACTTTTAGAACTTAACGACCAAAATTTAAGAGACTTTGGATTACCTCCTTTGAACCGGTCAGAAAATGTTGTTAATGCCATACCGAACCGTACATATGATGTTAACGAGTTGACAAAATTTGTCAACTCAAATGTACCCAAGATTGTAGCAGATCAAAAGATAGCGTTTGATGCTATAATTAAAAGTATCAAAAATAACAGTGGTCGTCTATTTTTTTTGGATGCTCCCGGTGGAACAGGTAAAACCTTCCTTGCCAATTTAGTATTGGCAAAAAGTGCGACAATAAAATACGATAGTAAGCTATCACGCACCAAAACAAATGAATTCACATAGTATTTTTTCTATCTCATCATTTTGTTAGGTTAGTACAATCATCTACCCTCGAACAAAAGACATTTCTATCAGTAAATTTTCGATTTTGGTTTGGATCGTGGGTCCAACATTTTCAAGACTATGATCAGTTTTAGCCAATCCATATAATATGTTTAACACAAATGTTTACAACACTTGTACCCCCGTGCGAAGCCGGGACGGGCCGCTAGTTTGTTAATAAATCTGAGCCCTTGCATCAAAAGCGCCTTATTTGAGGTTGAATAAGACCTGTCTAACTCGTGACACCCTATTTCCTTGGCTATTGTAAAAAACGCGTTATAAATCGAACCGCAACCTTTTTTAGTTAAATTAGTTGACTATCGATGCACCGTTCTACTTTCAGTCAAGGTCGAAAGCACATGTCTCGCGGCCTGAATACCTAAGCCTAAGCGAATAAGTACATTAGTTTACTCATGGCAATGTTTATGTAACGCATCGATTGACGAAAGAGCTGCAGTGGCTATACAATGCACATGTTGTTACATAGTGTGTCTACATAAGGTCATAATTAGGGCTAGTACACACCATGCCACCAGCCACCCTATGGGCGCCTACCCGCGCTATGCCGGAATGACAAATGTTAAAACAACTAATCTATATATTTGTATTGATTGTATTGATTTAATCTACATATTTGGAAATTCTGTAACTGGTTTGCAAAAGGCGAGATATTCGGAGTCGTAGGGTGTTCTTACATTGCAGGCGTTGAGAATTTTGACGCAGCGCTTGCGCCGCACAAGTTCGCTTAGTTGCTCAATCGACGAAATATAAGTAAATAATTTTTTTCGTAATTAATCGATATTTTGGTACTGATTTTTGTACCATGGGTTTGCTCGTCGAACGAGCTTTCATTTGCACTGATATGAATATTAAATTGATCCATTATTTGCGTATAAAATGAGCAATTACATTTGGGTGTTGGAGTCTTCAGCGCCCAATAGTTTTTTATATTTTCCAGGGAAAATCAGCCACGCGCGAATGATTAAATTGGTGCATTTTGTTTGTTTTCTAACGAGCAATCGATTCATCTGATTAAAAGTTTGATCGGATCAATATTTAATATTACGGGTGCTAACTTCCGAGACCTGGTGCAAGTTGCACTCTGAATGGCGAATACGCGAACCTTATGCCTTTAGTAGAGTTTAGATCGATACAACATATCTAACAGTCACCACCAGCTGGCCTTTTGTTATCTATTTGTTTGTCCTGTTGTAACAAATTACGAGAGAAAATATTTTGGGGTAAAATATCATGCTCTAAAAATGTATTGTACTCGATTCTTCTGTACCTGTAGCTGAATGTGAACAAACTACACACAAATAAAGTTTACGTTCACTTGCAAAAGTAGAAATATTTAAATTGCTTAAAATACCTTAAAGTATATGTATTTAAAATAAATTATTACATTTGTGTTCTTTTTATAAAATATATAATTTAAATGCTCAGTAATGAAACTGTATGTTCTAGACGAGTTCAATGGAATGACGATCCTGATTCTTGTTTCTGTCGTAAAGTTATTTTAATTAATTACTCTACAATTGTTCATCGCCAAAATGTTAGGTAGATTGTCTGAAGTCTCATCAGCATGAATAGTATTATTGAGTGATGATTAGATAGATATTTTGTTAAGTAAGTACACTATTCAATCACACAAAAGAACCCTTGCTGGCTACACAGCAAGGATTCTTTGTTGATTGAATAGATGAAAACGAATGAAATAGGTAAATCAAATAAGTTGTATAAAATGATTTACTGTCGTTAAATATACGCATCTCTTTCAGTTCGTTTCATAGGGTTTAAAAAAAAATTCATTTTTTAGAAAGCTAAAAGGATTTAGAGATTTTACTGTATACGTAATCAAGATGATTTTGAACATTATAAATTATTAGAGAAATCTTTCGCAATATTAAACTGTAATAATGCTTACTACTACTCATACCTACGTATAGTATATTTATAGACGCGGTTTAATTTAAGAGGATTGTCTCTAAAATCGCTCGAAAAAGCACTTACGGCTATGGCAAGAGAAACAAATTACTTCATTATTTGACAGTTAAAAAAATCTCAGTTCCTTATGAAATCATTCTACCAAGTAACCAAATAGGAAAAAATCCTCAACATTGACCAACATCATCGAAATCGAGTACAAATCACAGATTTACTATTTAAGGATTTTATCATTTCTCACCAAAAAGTCATAATTTAAGCGTAGGTAAACATCATTAATTTTTAGCGGCAAAAGTTCCATACATTTTAGTATGGAGAAATAATTTGCAAGAAAATAAAGAGTTCAGGCGATGCAAAAATTCATTGTTCTCCTAATATTCAAGGCGACTACACGCTCGTTTGTAGCTCTGTCACACACGCATCCGTCGCTTACGTTTATGCAAGTAGATGTGTCTGTGCGTGCGTTTCGACTGACTTATAAATATTTGGTAGGTCTGAGAATAGAAATAGAAAAAACATTAGCAAAGTGCGTGTCAAGCCATGCATAGAATTGGGTTCCGTAGTCAGTTAGTCACCCATAATGGTAGGTGGATTTAAAATCGAGTACAATAGATAATTTTTATGTTACTTATTATTTATTTATTTTTGTGTGAAGTTTTCCATGAGACTGCATTTTACACGTTAGGCCCCTATAACTCCTGAAATACAAAAGTTATCTAATTTAGCTTTTAGAGGGGAGACGTCCTGTTTTTTGCAAAAAATGCGCTTTAAAGTTGAATAACTCACAAACGGATACCTAAATCGAAATATGGTGTTAGCAACCTCGTAATGTTTTTAAAAGGCCTATCTGATGATACCCCGATTGGGTAGACGCGAGAAAAAGCAACATTCCCACTTTACGTGCAGGGGAGGTACCAATTTTTTTTTTTTTTTTGTAATTATAGTGTAGCACTATGTCGGCATAATCACAACACATATTCATGCAGTTTCATCTTTCTTGCACCACCCTTGTTTGGACGATAGGTCGAGGACGGAAAATATGGAACAGCAGGGCCATCTACCGAAGAAACACTGAGCCACGTAGTAATGAATCCTGAATCGCGATTAGAATTAAATTCTCACGCCGATTAGCATAGACATAAGTGCCCAATAGCAACCGTTGGGTCGTGGGCCGCCAGGCACGATCACCTCGCCTGGCAGAGGATCCCCCCTTTGTGATGAAGGAATACGATACCCGTTCCTCCACAGTGGTGACTCCGTCCATCACGTCTCAAACAGCCGCCAGCAACCTCGTCCTCGACAGGGACACCACACGCAGGAAGGGACCGCTCCAGCCTGGTTACCCCTACGACTTCATCAGCGTCTAGTTACAGCACTCAGACCCTTCAATATCATGATAATCGCAAAGTTATGGTCACAGTTTTTAGGGTTCCGAAGTTTATAACTCGAAACTAGGGTTTATTCCCGGGAATTCTCGAGCCGAGAATTCCCGGGAAATCGTTGGGCTTTGTTCCCAGGAAATCAAGCTCGAGAAAAGTCGAGAACTCGAGAAATCATGTAGGTACCTATATAGAAATTAAATCGCCGTTTGTTAAGTTGCTTGGAGGCGCGGGCCAAAGCGCAGCGACACCCTTGATCTCGCTGCAAGCGCTCTGCGGCGTCGTTTTTAGGGTTCCGTAGCCAAATGGCAAAAAACGGAACCCTTATAGATTCGTCATGTCATGTCTGTCTGTCTGTCTGTCCGTCCGTATGTCACAGCCAATTTTTTCGGAAACCATAAGAGTTATACTTTTGAAACTTGGTAAGTAGATGTAATCTGTGAACCGCATTAAGATTTTCACATAATTAATTAGAACAAAAACAATACATTTTGGGGGTCCCCATACTTGGAACTGAAACTCAAAAAATTTTTTTCATCGAACCCAAAAAATGGTGTTGAGGTTTCTAATATTTTTTTTTTCTAAACTGAATAGTTTGCGCGAGACATACTTCCAAAGTGGAAAAATGTGGGTCCCCCCCTGTAACTTCTAAAATAAGAGAGTGATTAAACTCAAAAAAATATATGTTGTACATTACCATGCAAACTACCAACGAAAATTGGTTTGAACGAGATCTAGTAAGTAATTTTTTTTAATACGTCATAAATCGTTAAATGCAATTTACCTTTCATTCAATCAATACACTATTATAAAAACATCGATCCAAGTTACAACGAACTACAAGAACTTTAATATGATGTTACGTGCTGATACGGAACCCTTCATGGGCGAGTCCGACTCGCACTTGGCCGCTTTTTTACACGATAGTTTACGTAGTGAGTGTTTCACAGATTACGTGATAAATTGAAATCAAACAGGTAAGTCTTTTCACTTTTATTGACACATCATGTCTTTATTATTCATATTATTTTTATCAATAATATAATTTAATATGATCTTAAATTTTACTAGGTACCAGGTACCTATGTGTTCTTTTCTATTATTTTTAACCGACTTAAAAAAAAAGGAGGAGGTTCTCAATTTGTCGGAATCTTTTTTTTTTCGTTTATGAACCGATTTAATTTTTGCATTAGAATGGGCGTAGCTTACAGGTGGTCCCATCGTCACCATATCGGGATCTGATGATGGGATCCCAAGGAAATCGAGGGAACTCCTCAAATATCATACGCACAATGTCGCGATTTGGGTACTCGGAATAGTTTTTCATTGAAGTCGGTTCCTTTTTGTTTAAATTATGTCAAAATGTTGCTGTCATTATAATTATGAGTCCGAATGATATTATTTCTGTTTCTTTTTTTAAATTTAATTAGCTTATTTGTCAGATTAATGTTTTTGAATATAATCAATAAAAGTTTTGTAATTAATTTGATACTTTTATTTGTGAGGAAAACCACTGAATTATTTGAAGTATTGCAACATAATAATATGAGAAAACGTACGTAAATGTAAATTCTCCACAACCCGAGAAGACCCGAGAAATTAGCTTCGAGAATTCTCGAGACCCGAGAAATTGAAAAGCTCGAGAAATCATGAACCCTACTCGAAACTCTATAGATTCGTCATGTCCGTACGCCCGTCCTCGACTTACCGTCCAAACCGTAAGTGCTAGAAAATTGAAACTTTGCATGAATATGTGTTGTAAAAAATTACGTCGACAGTGCTACAAATTAATTATAAAAAATATTTTTATTTGGGGTACCTTCCTTACACGTAAAGTGGGGATGTTTTTTTTGGCATTCGATTTTTTTGATTTAGGTATCCATTTGCGCGAAATTCCATTTTAAATGGCACTTTTTTGTAAAAATTCCTTATAAAATCTAAAAGCTAAACGGCTGGCTCAAAAAATCTGAGAAAATTCGTGATGGTTGTCCATTTATTGAACTTTTAAAGGAAAACTATAACGGATTAGATGACTTTGTTAGTTCAGGAGTTTTAGAGGCTTAACTTCTAAAATGCGCTTACTTAGAAAACGTTATTCAAAATTAACGCAGTAATACGTAAACACAATGATTATCATTGCGTAAACATAACAATTACCTATTGGATACGATTTTATTTTAAATCAACAGGAAAGGGTTCCTCAGTCACCCATAATGGTATTATGGGTGACTGAGGAACCCTTTCCTGTGCGTGGCCTGATACTCACTTGGCCGATTTTATTAAATTGAGTCCTACTACTCATTGTTCCATTATATAGATAGGTATTGTAATTCCATCTCGCCAAGACCTATACATGTAGACACTCACGACAGCACGCAGTTCATAAGGTAGGAACCTAGCTAGGGTGTCTACTACACAAATTCGATTTTACGGACGAATAGTACGAATAGTAAAAATATGTTTCATAAAAATATTTCACATAGGTAATTTGCAATGATTATGATCGTCTATAGAAATGTTGTTCGAATGTATCAAAACAGTTTTCCCTACGAGTAGGTAATTGGATAGTGGTAACAACCTGTTTATATAAAAAATGTTAAAACTCACGATATAATATTTATAATCTTACGAAATAGATTATTGACTTGTTAAGAACTAGCTAAATAAAAATTAGACACTAACCATGTCGACAGGAGAAATCATTGAATCTGCGTAGAATGCGATTTCCGTCCTTAGCTATAAAATAAACAAACTGCGCACTGTTTTCACGACTAGACGGCCTGTCGTCGGTCACATCAACTGGCGTGAGTGGCGACTGGCGAACAATAACAAAAAAGTAACGCTTGACGGCTTGATTGACTACACTCCCCGACTCCCCGCAAATGACAGTCAATGACACTCTACTGCTCAAACCCGGCCCGAAGGCAAACAGTATGTAACACTACGTATAATATATATATATGCCCGATGGGATCCGACATCCGAATTTAAAAATAATGTTTGTTTTGATTAGCAAGCGGGACAAAATTGCAAATATAACTCTACTAAACGTAAACCACAGTCAGTAGTTCATTGAATTGCTTCTTGCTAGGAACCACTACATTTGAACGGGTAGTAACATAAGATTCGTCTAGAAATTACAATCATGGTTAACAAGTGTTGCACTGTTTAACAATTTATTGTAATATTGATAATTTCTAAATAGACATTTAAAAATAACTTAAAAGCATTATAAGACTTGAGTATAAAAAGAAATATAACTATATAGTCCTTGACTTCAGAATAATTATTATGAAAGTACAGCATACACTGGTAACATTTTTTTAAACAGAGTAGTATGATTTCATGTATGTATGTATTGTAATGTATTATATTCATTATATGTTTAATTAGCTGGTACATTGAGGTTACATTGATGAAAAATGACAATTAAAACTAACATAAAAATTACTATTAAAAAATGTGTGTTTGCGATTCACACACAATAGAAATGAAACTTCAGTAAATCGACAAAAGAATGAGATGAATATATACAGGTGAATTTTTGAGACGGGACAGTAAGAGCAGGTACCATAAGCGATATAGTTACAACTTACAGGAAAACGCTTTAGGAAGACTATCCATAATTTTTTAAGATATTCCTAACTGCATGTAGAGCAGAAAATTGACATTTTAAACAAAAACTTTTTTTGATACCATTGATCCTGTTTCTTATAAGTTCAATTTATGAATAAAATAAATTTTCACGAATACATAAGTTTACTCATTTTTGTAGAAGCAGCCGATAATTTTCTTGTATATTTATAACAAAAAAGTAAAAAATTAAAGTTGTTGGACGCTAAGTCAATATGTCGCGCTGACAGACACCTAAATGTCAGTGGTGAGTTGTCAATTGTCATTTGGATTCATAATCATAAATTCTCATCATTCATCTTTGCCAATCTTTGCCAAAGGAATCAGCAATTAAAGCTGACTGTTTATAATTTATTCTATTTTGTAGATAAATAGACAATGCCTAAAAAGAAAACTGGTCAGCGAAAAAAGGCGGAGAAGCAAAAGATGAGGCAGAAAGAAATTCGCAATGCCCGCGAGCACGTCGACTTGGCGCAACATCCTTGCAATGTGCCCATGGATTGTGACAAGTGCCAGAAGTAAATGATGTTTGCTTAACATTTCTGTGATAGCTCCCTAGGGTACTAACACCTGCTGCGTTATTCTGTCAATACTGTTAAGGATTCATATCATTGTATCGGTTCTATTAGAGAGAGAGAGATATATATAGGAAGTTTCTTAAAACACCTGTTTGGTACACAATTAACTATTATGATCCTAAACTATTCCGTTTTTAAAATGAAATTCTGCACCTACTAGCTACTAAGTCCAGGTTTGTTAACTCTAGATCCGTTTAAAGGTTGGTTAACAATGGCAGCCTTGTGGTGATGTTCTCTCAGTTATTTATATTCTTCCCACAATGGTAACTCACTGTTTGTTTATAGGTGTAACAGATGAGAGAAATATGTGCAGTTTAGTAAAATGTGGCATTATTAGTAAATGCTTAACCAACTCGTTTGAGGGTGTGTGTCAAGTCAACTTTAAACAGTCTACTGTTGGGCATAACCTTTACCTTAGAAAGGATATTGTGGCCTACTATACCACATGGCCAGACCCTGTCCTGCTTAGTTTCACTATAATGTATCAAGTAAACTTATCTTAAAGGGTCTGCTGTGTGTGAAGATAGAGAGAGTGTTTAAATAATTGTTAATTATATATTTTGTGTAACAGAAAGCAGAAGAACCGTGCCTTCTGTTACTTCTGCCAGGCAGTTCAGCGGCTGCCTACATGTGCACACTGCGGGAAGGTGAAGTGCATGCTCAAATCTGGAGACTGTGTTGTCAGACACCCTGGAGTGTTCACCACAGGCCTGGGCATGGTGGTGAGTAGAGTCATTGTATTGTCACTCTTACTGTTATTCATTATAAGTGGTAGGCAAGTCCATACTGCTTAGAGTGCTTCGGAGACTGCTGCAATATTTGTTTTGGAGTTTGGATGTGTTCTATGTATAACATGTATGTATTTATACATAGAAAACATCCAAACATTTATGTTTATTAACATTTATGTATTTATATCAGTTGATTAGTACCCTTAATACAGCTCTGCTTATTTTGGGACTAGATGGCGTTCTGTGTCAGATGTCATGTACATAGCTTACAAACTGCATTATATTTTTATGTGTGTTTTAAAATGTATTGAATTGCTCTACTTGTATATAGTTTTAGATTAACATAGGTATTTATATGTATTTCGACTTAAATTAGTTGAATTACTTACTGTGACTGACTGTAACCTTAACCTTGTTCATCTCCATCATTGGAAGTTTAATTGGAACAAGTGCCATTAATGATTTCCTATGTTTAGGGAGCTATCTGCGATTTCTGCGAGGCGTGGGTGTGTCACGGGCGCAAGTGCCTCACCTCGCACGCCTGCACCTGCCCGCTCATGGACGCCGTGTGCCTTGAGTGCGAGCGAGGTAATACCCTTTATCTTTTGAAAGACAACTCTTACTATAAGAATATATTTATGGGGGAATCTAAATGCATACAAACGGACACAAAGAATACTCAAATGCAGACAGACAATGTGGAACACAAAAGAGTGTCCCTCGTGACTGTTTCAATCCGACAGACCCGATCGGACGGCACTAGCCGCTTAAATGTTCATCTCACCGTTCTCGAGTCTGAATGTTCTTCGGGTCCGTGCGTGTAAACATCTGTACACCCTCAGGCGTATGGGAGCACGGCGGGCGCGTGTTCCGGTGCTGCTTCTGCTCAGGGTTCCTGTGCGAGGACGACCAGTTCGAGCACCAGGCGTCGTGCCAGGTGCTGGAGTCGGAGACGTACAAGTGCCAGTCGTGCAACCGGCTGGGCCAGTACTCGTGCCTGCGTTGCAAGACGTGCTTCTGCGACGAGCACGTGCGGCGGCGCGGCGTGCGGCCGGCCCGCGGCCCGCCGCCCTGCCCGCGCTGCGCCTTCCCCACGCACGTCACCACCGACCTCAGCATGTCCACGCGCTCGCACCGCTACGGCCGCCAGGGCGCAGCGCCCGCTGGGGACGACGACTACCCCTACGCAGGTATTTTATAACATCATTTTGTTTTTGTCTCACATTCATGTCGAAAACTAAACTGGGCGAGTCTTGTACTCTTGTACTTTTACTTTTTATGTCCATATACAAAAATACAAAATCTGTTGAACGGAATCGGTGGTGGTACCGTTAATAATGACACTCGTTGGAAACATTTAACATAATAACCACGATCCCAGTCAATAGCTCTGTAATATTTTTATTCTATTACCGGCGTTAGGTTCCGATCGTTTCAAATGTAACTCACAGATAACGAACTAAGAGTGACGCTACAATGTGTACGACATCGTGTTTCAGGCGAAGGTGAGGAGGGCGGTGCCGAGGGCGGCGACTACTCGTACTCTTACTCCGAGTCCGAGGAAGATTCCGACGAAGAGGAGTCGTCGGAGGAAGCTTCGGAAGAAGAAGAATCTCCACCCGCTAAACCTGAAAGTGGCAAAACCAAATGAACCTCTCCTTGCGACCTGTCACCGTGCTAACGTGCTACGACAGCCTTTAGCCAGATCATACCCACTCAGGCTACATAAGAAGAGATTTATATATTTTTCGGAGTAAATTAACTTCTCCTTGTGTTGAATAATCAATTATTATGTAATCATGAATGTGTGTTGTTTTATTATAAGATCGTCACTAAACTAACTGGGGACGGCGGCAGGCAAAAGAAACTCGTGTCTTAAATTCGAAAGTAGCTCGTATCTATTTGTTACGTATAAGCAACTGAATCACTGCACCCTTTTCAATGAAATTTCGAGGGAGTGATGTATTGACTTCCACATACAATGCAAAACGATGCATAGCATGTAGTGGTTTCATTTAAGTAAAATGAACAAAATGTCCCGAAAAATGATAAAAACAGGTTCAAAGTAGTAGAGTCGCGCTGATTTAAGCACGAACGTCGAACGTGCAGGCTAGTGCTAACCAGAAACATACTACAACACCATCTACTGATGACACACCGAACTACGGAGTATCTACGATCTTGTATCTCGATTTATAAATTCTCGTGCCAATCATCAAGCGAAGCTATTTTATTCTTCATCTCTTCTTGCTTCCTTCTTTTCACTTTCACACGATGGGTTGTTCACCTGTTTTTCGGTCTTCCTCTTTTCTTGTACTTCAACTCCTATTCCTAACATTTATTCGCGATATTTTTCTCATCCCACCGCTTAACATACACCGCATACAATAAGATAATAGTTCTCAATTTTTTATTCAGAGGCACTACTCTCAGACTTCCTCGAATATGCTCCTTCCTGACCTTACTGATCATCTGCTAGGAATACGTCACTTCCATATAGTGTGTAAATTAATCAAATTCTTACTATACATAAATGCTGTTGACAAATGTTGGCCCTAATGTCAACATTTGATTTCAAATCCTCTAAATTTCTGTAGCTTTGTCTCCTCGAAAGACGAAATCATTAGTTGTTTTACCGCGGTCGCAACCTTCTGCGAGGACGTAATCTTGCAGAAGGAGGTGGCGAAGAAGGCCCGGGAGGATGCCATCCACTCGGACCCGATCCGCCGCCGGCGCCCCGGGCGTCTCATGCCGCCCTGAGAGTGGCCGCGGATGGGCGGGACGGGGTTCCCGTCCGTCCGCAGTAGTGGCCAACCGCGAGGGGGCGGCGTCCGCGTGTGACCGGACGTTGCTCAATTAGAGAGTAAATATTTTGAGGTGGAGCCCGCAACAGTGCGGGCAGGCGCTGGGAGGAGTCAAGAAGGAAATCCCCTCCCTGGACTCCGTCCAATGTACAGGCGCAGAGAGGGTCACACCGTGTGGTTTTAGTCGGTTCGAGTCCGACACACCACCCCGCCGTAACCCCCGACGGGGTGACGGTCCGCGGGGATTTCCACACGTTAAAAAATAAATAAAGGTAAAACAGAGACTAGGTGCACCTAGTCCTATTCTTTTAAAATACTTGATGCAAATACCTGTTCCACCTAGTCCCAGTTGGTAAGCGTATTGCCGGTGATTGGGAGTATGGGAACTAGGTGGACTTCGTGAGTATGATACAATTGGATACAATACAATATTTAAATAGTACGTAGGACTAGGTATCTTACAACTTTCATTAAGTATTTTATGTACTTAGTAATGTATGCTGGGTTTATGTTTTTTTTTTAATAATTATTGATTTTGCCCACTTGTTCGAATATTTGGTATGATTGTATATGCGTTTTGGAAAAAAGATTTCGGGCGCAGTTTCGATAGCAAAATCATCTGAAAGTATTAATTTCGTGAATTTTTTTTTTGTTCTGTATGTGAATAATGTTCAGTTTAACACAATAATGTATGGGTTTCAGCTAAGATGGCACCTGGCTCAAATCGAAACATGATACCGTTCCCCCGCGTAATACCCCTCTGTCATCTTGCGAGTAGCGTTAGCATCACTATTACCTTTGCACGAATCTTTCCATAATAATTTTAGTTTATTAGGTATTATCTAATATCATATAAATCACTCCACGAATTTATTTTATTAATATATCATTAGATTCGTCTGGATAACACAATTGTTTCAAGAAAGGTCACACGAAAAAAAAAACAGCATGACGACTATGAGACGCAATAGTTTAAAATAAAGAATATCCATATACACATGATATTTAGAGACTTCGATTAAAAGGCTTATCATGATGCTTTAAAATTGTATTTCATAACCATATTTCAGTTTCTAATTTCATTTAAAATGATATTAGGTATTACCTAATATTATTTAAATCACTACACGAAGAATGCATTCGGGTAAATAATGAATAAGGCCTGCTTCCTATTGGTATGCATATGTATTTTCTTAACTCAGGTAGTAAAGTACCACTTAAGATAAAGTAGTATGTTATGAGAAACTACTTGAAGCAAAATAATTGTTGAAATTTAAAATAACTAGAATAAATTATATTTTTCTTGTACTCAGTACTTCAAACGACTGACATTTGAGTCAGGTGCCATCATAGATTATAATGTATACCTATACTAGGGTGCCATCTTAGGTCGCACGAGTTATATATTTAGCTCTCGTCGCGTCTCGTGCGATACGTACCTAAAATACGATGTTTGTTAGAATTGTGTTATGAATGAGCAAGATAGCAAGACACATTTTTAAGTATGAGTAAGTGAAACGGACCGTCCCGCGAATGTTGTCGAGATTATATATATTTAATACTGTGTGGTGTGTGTGTGTGTGTGTGTGGTACTTTACTCATACTTCATGGACTTCTGATACTCTTATGACTTTATGGACTAAGTGGCGACTAGTGCACGAAATCATTTCTTCAAAGTACTTTTTCATTTTATGCATTTCATCACTTTAAAAATTGATTAATTCATATAAATATATTTATTTAGTTACGATTTGTTAAAAAATAATTTTGCAACATCCGATAATTTAATATGGCAACTTAGAAAACTCATCTGACATTTTGACAGCTACGCACACAGTCAGTCGCTTCCTCTGTCTCGTCTCGTAGCCCGTAGGTCTTATTCGTTTTATTGAATATTGTAGTGTTAGTGAGTAGTTTGTAATTCGCTTTGATTGTTTGACCGTCCGTCTTATCCGTCCATTTGTGTATTACTGTGGTGCAGTGCCATATAGATAGCGCCGCCGCGATGGTGGCGGTGGAGCGCGCTCGGTGAAAGTGTCTTGTGTCTGGTGTTGTGACCGTGAGCGTCGGCAGAGTGGGTGACGATGGGCGTGGGCCTGCAGCCGCTTGAATTCACCGAGTGCCTGGCGGACAGCCCGCAGTTCCGTGAGAACTTGCAGAGGCACGAGAAGGAGCTCGAACGCACCAGTCAGCAGATTAAGCGTCTCATCAAAGAAGTCAAGGATGTCGTGCAGGCCGCTAAGCGTGAGTGTTCTATGTCCTTTCACTATGTGATCGCTCGGCGTTTGCGCTCCTGCACAATGAGCGCCAAGGTCACTCTTCGTTACTCACACACCTCACAAAGGAACCTCCGCGCAACGTTTAGCACGTACTGGTAATGAACGCTTCGTGCGCGATATAATACAGTACCACTCACTGAATTTGAAAGAGATTATATTTTGTTGATATTAGAGTCTTCAGATAGTACTGAGTGAAAGTAACAGTTTTGATAAGAATTTGCATTAGGTGTGTGTGCAGTTCCACTTGTACATGTAAGCAATCTATGGTAGTGTGAGTAGCCCTGCGGGTGTGTGAGGTGTGTCCTGTGTGGCACATTACAGGATGTGCTACACAGACTGTGTACAAACCATTTTCTCTGTATTGGGCCCAGTTAATGTGCATAGCAGCTGATAACAGCTCCTCAGACTATTGTTTGGTGAGAACACAGATGTACCTCTGACACCTATTAAAGTGTGAGCATATAATTATATTCACTATAAGCCAATGCTTGTTCTGATTGTATGTTATCTACTGCTAGTTCCAATATTTACATGTAGGTATTTACTTGTTTGTGAACTCACTCCTGCATGTCGGACACACTTTTGAATGAATGACTCATTAATCAATCTTGTTAAATTGTAAAATGTTAAGTTGTCAGTTGTAATGAACCTATTATTGCACAAAAACCTATAGTCGCACAGGTGACATGCTCACCTACCTACTTATGTAATGTATTTTATCTGTGTATTGTTACATAACACAACCAACAACCAACGTAATGTAAATATGGTATAAAGGTTATGTGCGTAAATTAGGTGAAGATAATATAGCTTGCACTGGCTGCTGAGTGTGACCTTCGTGGGGGACGTAGGAGACTGTAAGTGTATTTTGCATAGTGGTGTGTAAACTGTATTCCTATATTCACAAGTCAACTAACTTTCATAGCAAATATGAATATGAGGCAGCACCTGCTCACACTGCTGCACCTGCTGCGTGCTGCAGTGACTCACACTGCTCCACATGTTGGTATTTGTGTCAATGGCTTAGTTCATTAGTGTCTCTGAGCAGCTTGCCACATCTGAATGCATACATTAGCAGCTCTGTTATACAATGTTTGTGTCCAACTGCAATCTACTTTCAATATCTAGTACCAAACATGTATTGTTGTATATTATACTACACACTCAAATAGATTAGACACATATGCTTTGGCAAAAGTTTATTAATTATTATTAAATTTGTATAAATTATGTCATATGGCAGCTGTTGGGACCCAGAAGCAGAATTCTGCAGTTTGTAGAATAATAAAAGCACTTGATGGAATGTAGTAAACAATATACACACTCATGGGCAATTGTCAAGTGTGCAGTGGAGCGTGGTAAGTGTTTATTGCGGCGCGGCGCGCGGCGTATTGCACACAGCTAGTGAGGAGTGAGATCGAGCAATATTTGCACAGCGGGCGGCGCGGGTGCGGTGATTCATCTCTGCTCCGGTGAAAACGCCGCGCCTTATCAACGTCGCACTCTCGCCCACAGCTCTCCTTGCACTCATCTCAGTTTGGACACCACATTGTCATTGTCACGTTATCGACGATGCTAACACCAGGACGTCATTTGCCCACAAATCATATTACTTACTAATATTATAAATGCGAAAGTAACTCTGTCTGTCCATCTTTCACGGCTAACTACTGAACCAATTTAAAAGAAGTTTGGCTCACAGTCTGGAGCCTGGGAAACGATACAGGCCACTTTTTATCGCTATAACCGACATAGACGCGGGCGAAGCCGCGAGCAAGTAACACATATGGAGACATGACTGACCAAACTCATCAGGAGTAAAATAAACAAATTGAAAGTAAAACGAAACGAAAAGAGGGATAACATAAACCTGAATGAACTGCGAGTGTAAGCAGTAGTTGGAGTCAAGGTCGAATAACTGCATATACTGGTGCTTCAGAGCCTAAGCCCTCTAATCATCATCATAGTACACAGCGCCGGAGACCCTATACAGATATGGAACTGAGTTAACTCCTCCATTTACTTAAGCTTAATAGCCATTTAGCCGTCATTGTCTACTTACTCAAATTCAAAGTAATGCTCTAATGTATCTACATTATAACCTGCGGACGCGGATGGTAAGCAAATTTGTACATTATACGAATATGCGCAATTCTAGTAGCGTAGCGACTATTGGTTAGACAATTGTGCAAATAGTATTGACGCCATAAGTTAAATGTTTTAGGCGCGGTAGTACGTGTTTTGACACACTGCTAACGAAACGTCTACATAAAGTACCAGTAATACCTTATATCCTTAAAAATAAAATATTGCAAAGAATGCTCAGTTCTGTAAGCTCATCACTCTTTTTAGAATGTGTGGTGGAGACCAGAGCAGTTGCTACTTGCATTATTAATGCTATGTGTTAGCGATGCATATATCGTCCCAATTTGATTTGAAATGTCGAGGTGCTGAATATCCACGTATGTGTGCGCGTGCACACGTTGTGTTGAAGGCTTGCGTGCCGATAAGGCGGTGGCGGCGATAGGCAGCGATGTCGATAAGGCTCCGCGCACTATCTGCTCGTTTCTTAATCTGCTCCTTAATCGGTGATACGGTGATAATGCTATCATCATTAACTTTCAATTCACAACCATTCCGTCAACATTGATCGACTGACTTCTTGATCGTATTTAAATGTATTACTTATTGAGTAAATTGGCTTATCTATTACTTACTGAATAAATAATTACAAGTCTGTACTTAACATTTTGAGAGCTCATATCTGACAGATATGCTAATAGGCATGTCGTGTAACTTTTGCGAGTTTGAATCCACTACAAACAAATGGGTGGTATGAATACACTCTCAATTCACACTGCCACCACCCCTATTTATTTTATAGGTATCGTAACAGACGACTACGCAGGACCATATAGCAACTAGTCTGGCTAGCGTAGTTTAGCAGGCTCAAACCTTCCTAAGGAGATTCTTATCTCCTGTAGTGGACAGTTGACAATGATGATGGTAAAACATATTTGATACCAGCTGACCCACGCAGCCTGAAACTATTGTTCCTCTTGAAAAGTTGTAAAGTTCGCGACAGTATCTGGCTCTCTTCCAAGGTTGGCTCGATATAACCCAACTGGGAACAGCGGTATAACATCACACTACGGGCCAATAGAAGACGCAGACGGCGCTGCTCGGCTCACCTAGTATTATTATAAACTAGCTGAGTGCCGCCGCGTTACTCGCGGTTATTGTTATATAAATCTATAAATATTCACCTACAGCGACAAGATTATTTTGAATCTTCGACAAATATTGCAAATGAATAGGATTGGTTTCAACAACTAGACGAAACCTACTGTTTCAACGACATTAGTGGTACACTGAACGTTACAATACAATTCTCGCGCTTGGGTTTGATGCGCGCTGATTGCGCGCTACTCGATATTCAGTCTGTACATCCTACTTATATTTTAAACGTGAAAGTTTGTGAGTATGTATGTGAATCTTTCACACAAAAACTACGAACGGATTTGGATTAAACTTCACAGTAATATAATAAAGCTTATATATCAGAATAACACATAGGTTACTTTTTAGTGCAATAATCGAAATACACGGGCGGGCGAAAGCTAGTATTACATATATTTAAAACTAGTTTTTATTTGCAACTTCTCTTGCTTCAGTTTTGTCCTTAAGTTTATATCAAATGTCATTGAGTAGAGCGCAGAGCCATTCTAAAGCTATTAAAAGCATTAATTATCAGGAATATTTTAAAGCATAAGAGGTCTTTAGGAAGAATTCCGTTTACAAACGTTAATTGTTTTACAAAATGATCATCATCATGTCGCAGTCCACTGCCGGACTTATGCCTCTCCAATTGCACGCCACTTAGTTTGATCCTCGGCTACTCGCATCCAGCTATAAAATTATCAAAGTAAAATGATCAACAGTACAGGTAATTTTGCGTTAATTACCTCAAAACCAGCTATAAATAGATCCAGAAACTTCTGATATGGGCGATTCTCTGTAAACTCGTAATCGGCTGTCCAGACCGAATTTTTCAAGACGTTATTAAATGATTTAAAAAAAAACAACTCCTAATGAAACTCTAATTCCGAAACTTTACGGACCCTTTGTATTTAGAACCATAACTATTTTCAGTTTTTTTCTAGACGCGATAGAAGCTCTAAAAATACAGTCCCCTGGCTGTCCCCATCACTGTATTTCCACCTAGAAATGAGATTTACGAAGAAGTGAGTGATAAATGAAGTATTAGGAAGTCAATATCATTAAGAAGATAAGTTTATGATATTATTTTCGTAAAACAAGGTTTTATTACGAAATTTATTTAATTATTAGACTCCTGTAAACTTTGTCCCTAGAATTTTTAAACAGTCCCCTGCCAAATATTTAAATTCATAATTAAAAACAACTATCATATTTACGATAATTTTTTTAAGTCACACTAAACGTAATAGCTTTGAAGTTAGCAACCTTGCCGAATGCGGCGTTGATATGCCATTTTGTTAAGTGTCACAGTGTCATTTGTGAGGTGAACAAGCGCTTGTACCGCTACCACGCACAGTCCTCTGGTAAGTCATAATATGTATTTTAATTACTTTAATAATATCCGAATAAAGATTATTGTTGCATTATTTATGTCTCAATTGATCGGTATATTCTTAAAAAACTATTTTATATCAGTTTTGTAAATATTGTGAAATTTAGCCGAAAAACACAGTCCCCTGGCAACAGTCCCCTGTCTGAAATTGCAGCAAATTTTCCAGTGCTAGTCTACAGCAAAGAAAAAAAGAAGCCAAATAGCGACGACAGAAGTTTAACAGGGAAAGAAATGAAAAGATCGCACGATTAGAGAAAAAACTTAAGAAGTACAAAAAAAAATAGCGAGATTAGAAAGAAAAAACAAAAAGAACATTGAAGATACGCCTAAGACAAAGATGTTGAAAATGTTAGACGAGCCTGACCAAAGAAAAGAACAGGGGCCTATGTATTTTGTATAAGTAGTCAAGAAAGCGTTGTTTGGCGACATTAGTAAGCAGTTAAAAGAAAATTATTCCACATTGAAATGTAACAGAGAGACAAATCTTTAAAAAACTTGTAACTGGTAGTGTTCTTTAAAAGTACAAGCACTGGATACCTAAAGAAATAAAGTCGTTGTCTAGACCCGGCAAAAAATCTAATCTCATTGGCTTAGAAGTACCTAAAGCTAAACGATGTAAAACACCTGATATTTATATAGAAAGTTGTTGTTTCTGTTCACTTTTCATAAAGAAGTTTTATTTATTATTGATGCGAAAATATTTCATAAAAAGAATAAATAATTGATTAATGTAATATGACTTTTTTCTAAAGTACAACAGTCCTCTGTCTGACTTAACAGTCCCCTGTCATGATTTTTTGGAAAATCGCTAATAACTTGGAAAATATAAATAATTTCAGTGGGCCTCTTTATATACTTAAATAATAGTTTATTATCTTCGAAAAGGAACACAGTTTTTTAGCAAATGTTAAAAAAAATTGCCAGGACAGCATTTGTATGGGACCTGTACGAGCTTACAGAGAAATGCCCATATGCATGTTTGCGGCTTATAGGAAAATGATTGCATACAGAAAATAATATAATCAGTGTTGATTTTCGCTCTTCTCTTCCCGATTTTATACTAAACTACCTACGGCCAGTTGTACCTTTAATGCAAGACCTTGCTTTATTTGATGATACGATGGCCAGGTCACGTCCAATTTCACGTTAGGCACAAAATTTAAAACCAAACTATTGCCTGTTCGATCCATCCACGTTCAAAATGGTCTAAATATTGTCACTTTATGGCTTTTTAATGTTTTGCATGTATATTGAAAACACTGGTTTTTATTTTTAAGTTAATTATGTTCAAAGCAAACGTCGTTTTGCACAATGTCCTACATATGAATGATGAGCGATGCTATGTTGATTCATCAGACATTTTCCCTATACATTAGTGAATCTTAAGTTACAAGTAATTTCAAAAGCATTCAGGAAAATGATACAATGCCATTCCTTAAGACAATTCGACACCATTCATACTCGAACATTATTGCTGTAATTTTCCTTGAGGTATTGGTCTTACACCTAGAACGTCCTTACCGTAGTCGCTAAACATGTACTTTTATACATAGTATAAAGCTAATACAAACAATATGTCGTGAGTAGTGATTTAGCGTCCGTTTTCGTCATTATTCTTGTTACGTGTTTTGTCACGTCGACAAAGTGCCACAATAAAATCACGATAAGTATATTTGGGGACCACACCCACATGTAAAGTGGGTATGTTTTTTTTTCTCGAGCCTACCACGTCGTGTTGGGCATTAGATAGGTCTTTCTAAAATATTGCGAAGTTGCTAAGACCATTTTTGGTTTAGGCATCCCTTTGGGAGTTATTTAACTTTAAAGGGTAGGTATTATTTTGTTAAAATAGGGTGTCCCCCCGCCTCTGAAAGCGAAACGGCTGGCTCAAAAAATCTGGAAAAATTAATGATGTAGTCCATGTGCAAGTTCAGTGATAAACTTTAAAGGAAAACTATAACGGCTTAGATTACTTTGTTAGTTCAGGAGTTATAAAGGCTTGTAAAGTACGCTTATTTGGAAAACTTCGTACACAATAGCGAAATATTAGGTAAACATCACAATTATCTATTGGGCACAATTTTAAATACACGTGCCATTATGTGTCACTACGGAACCTTATTCTATGCGTGGCCTGACAACAGTTGACGAATTTTTAAATGATAAAGAAAAATGGATTTGCCTACTTGCTCCTTGTCATTTTATTCTACTCATGTGAATGTTGTTATCACATTGTTTAAGAGCATGATTTTACTTTTGTAAGTAAAGATTCTACGTGACGAATAAAGGCCATTCTTCTCTTTCTTTTGATCTTAAAATTAATATTTTATTCTTAATCTTTCTTAATCTTAAAGCTTAATCTTTCGTTACCAGTAATTTGGCCAATATTTTAGCACATATAGTTTTTACCTTTGTTGTAAGTAGATGCTCCTACTATGTTGTACCCACTGAGGCTGTTGTTTTTTTTTTTTTAAATTTGCTTATGTTCTAATTTTTAATCACTATAATTTGCATCAGTCCTCTAACATGGTGTATAGTATATTAGTGGCAGCACCTTACCCCCATATCAGGTTTATAAACATTAAAACTACGTAAACATTGGCGATTTGAAAGGAGTGGCCGCGAGTTTTTATCGCCATGTTCTTTTCTCCGGCTTTACCTATTGTTTGCGAACATGGCATTATTGTACATGTAGAATCTTGACCTGTCACAAGAGATGTATTGCATCCTAAGTGAATAAAGAATTTTGAACACTTGGCCGATTTGTCAGTTAATAATTAATCAGATACGAATATTTTAACTTGGTTACCAACCGGGCAGATCTGGGACCCCCTCTACGATGGGAGCCCTCTTTCGTATTCTCTCTCTTAAAACATATATGTAAGCTTCGTACACCCAAACTAAGTTTGATAAGCACACCCGTAAGATAATCAGGTGAATGAACATGTAACGTTTCATCCAGGGTTGGGTTCGGCGCAGCGGGCGCTGGCGGCCAGCATGGACCAGTTCGAGTTCGCGTGCATCGGCGCCTCGATGACAGAGGACGAACGCGTCATCAGCCGCAGCCTGCACCACTTCGCGCACCTGATCAGGACCATCGAAGACGAGCGGGATCGCATGGTTAGTACTTTACACTTTGACCCATATATGTATCACTCAAGCCTCCATCCTAATGGACTGAATAGCAAAACCTTTGGTGGAACTTCCTGATCTGCTACTTGAATTGGAAGCGCTACTACAATGGGTCGTTGGTTCTTCCGCGTTTAGAAACCGGTTCATATTAAAGACCACCACAGCAACGATACGAGCACACCTCTCATGTCGCGCCCTCACTGAAGCGAGCCAGGTGTACTCCGCCCACAATGAATAGATATTCGTAGTATTAGTTAGCAATGTTAGTTGCCATACTCCTCCAAACCGGTTCATATTAAAGACCACCATAGCAACGATACGAGCACACCTCTCATGTCGCGCCCTCACTGAAGCGAGCCAGGTGTACTCCGCCCACAATGAATAGATATTCGTAGTATTAGTTAGCAATGTTAGTTGCCATACTCCTCCAAACCGGTTCATATTAAAGACCACCATAGCAACGATACGAGCACACCTCTCATGTCGCGCCCTCACTGAAGCGAGCCAGGTGTACTCCGCCCACAATGAATAGATATTCGTAGTATTAGTTAGCAATGTTAGTTGCCATACTCCTCCAAACCGGTTCATATTAAAGACCACCATAGCAACGATACGAGCACACCTCTCATGTCGCGCCCTCACTGAAGCGAGCCAGGTGTACTCCGCCCACAATGAATAGATATTCGTAGTATTAGTTAGCAATGTTAGTTGCCATACTCCTCCAAACCGGTTCATATTAAAGACCACCATAGCAACGATACGAGCACACCTCTCATGTCGCGCCCTCACTGAAGCGAGCCAGGTGTACTCCGCCCACAATGAATAGATATTCGTAGTATTAGTTAGCAATGTTAGTTGCCATACTCCTCCAAACCGGTTCATATTAAAGACCACCATAGCAACGATACGAGCACACCTCTCATGTCGCGCCCTCACTGAAGCGAGCCAGGTGTACTCCGCCCACAATGAATAGATATTCGTAGTATTAGTTAGCAATGTTAGTTGCCATACTCCTCCAAACCGGTTCATATTAAAGACCACCATAGCAACGATACGAGCACACCTCTCATGTCGCGCCCTCACTGAAGCGAGCCAGGTGTACTCCGCCCACAATGAATAGATATTCGTAGTATTAGTTAGCAATGTCAGTTGCCATACTCCTCCAAAACGGATCGACCGATTCATATGAAATTTTCATATGATATAATTCTGGTGTCACGTTGTTGCTCACGATGAACTTCTCGCTTTGTTTGAAAAGAGATTCAGATGTAATTACGTGGGTCATACACATACACAGATTTGCAGACTACCAATATCTTTTGCTAAGTCCTACTTTGAAAATTGTTTAAGATAGTATATTATTGTGATGATATAAACGCGAAGTGCCAAAATTAGCATCGTAACAAAAAGTTGTTGAACAAAAGCAGGTGAGATTCTATTTATAAAATTAAACAAAACCTGCTCACTTCCTAACTCTAGGCAAAATTCCATCAACAATAGACGAAGGTATGCGAGTAGGCAATATATCTGTGTCGCAAATTAATAGATACGTGCGTGTGTGCGTGTGTACGCGTGTGAAGTTGGCGGGTGGCAGACTTGTTTATAAACAAGCGCGGGGCGACCTTCGGGGAATCACTTTCCGTTTGTTGAAACGAACACTTTTACTGGTGCACGAGGCGGCGCCGCGGGGTGAATGCTAAGGAGGGCGTTGACACAATTAGTGTGCGTTACGTCACCGCCCACCACGTCACGCCGCGACACCGGAACCTCAATGCCGAGCGCCTCCACTCTCGAGTCACTCCAGCCGTCTCGGGTCACTCATTAGTCCATCAACCGGGAAACGTTAAAATGCACGCTAGACTGTAGTAAATGTTTGTATGGTCTCATAAACATAACACGCGTCATTAGAACATTATCATAATTTATTACAGTTCCGTATCCGATCAGATCTGTAAGTAGTTGACTTGTAGGATAAAAGGTTTATTTTGACAGAAGTATCTAATTAAAAACCTACTTTTTAATTTTCTCAAAATATCATAGAGTATAAAATAAGTAGGTACATAAATCATATCTGAAACATGAATTTTGAGATCAACAATAAAAAAATGTAATGTACGCAAATTGTAAAATATTGCCGGTCGTCAGTATGTTCAGTGTTAGCGTGAGTGAGTACTGTTTTGACTTATAAATAAGTTTATTACCATTAATTATTTTCATTCATTCAAATGTACATTACGTTACTGCTTTTATGTGTATGATGTTAATAAAAGTAAAACACACATACATAATATTACTTATAGTAAATAAATAGCTATTTCAGCTCAAGCGTAGACTCTGTGAGGCAAGTCTGCCAATTAACAGACAAAAGTATAGATTGTACGACTACTTAGTTCACTTGAGTGGTTTCCCCGGTGTAATGTCGGTATTGCAGATCAATCAATCTTCACATTGGCAACAAGCAATCACATATTTATAACAAACTTAATTGTAGGTTCCTTAACAATTCCTTGAATCCCTTATCTCTAGTTTTAATAACGAAATGAACACCCCGATGGTTTTGTTAGTATAATTGTGAAAAAATTATGTTCATTAGTTTAACCAACGTTCAGATTGACTTAAATATTAATTCTCCAAATATTCTCTAACTAATTAGATAAGTTTAAAACTTGTAAAAAACGCTCTTTACCAAGAAAGTCAACCTTTACATCACTGTTCACTACTAAACGCAGCTCTCTCCAAAGAGCGCCAACTATCCCTTGGGCAATGGGCAGTCCGCATTCATCCGCCGCCCGCTACTCAATCTTATCATATACATTTAAATTCCTGATTATTTATAATTTGCTTCGAACGTTCAATTAAGTTCCTTCAGTATCAGTTGAACCGGCGACAGTTGAAGGTGTGTAAGTGACGCAGGGAAAAGTAACACCGGTCCCCTGATCAGTCCGATCCTTTCGGTTTATGATGACACAACCAGTATGTGTAAACATTACTCTCTCTGCTTGCGTATCGATCTGTCTGTCCCTGATGATTAGCGAACTTCTGTACTTACTATCACAACATTATTTGGAGAAAGTTCCCAAAATCAAGCAGCCCATCATTGCAACGTCGATTTCGTACCGAATGTCTGACAATTTAAAAAGATCATTTTTTCAGACCAATTGTTCGGTTTAAAAATTAAGACCACATACCTTCACTATCTACATGCACTTTTCCCAAGCTTTTCAGTAGTTTCGCATTGTCAGTAGGCAACACTATATGTCGGCTCACCAGCGTTTCATAACGAGAAATCTGAACCGGAATCAATGCAGACGATTCCGTCTATTAGTGGTCGGAGTGAGTGTAGACACATAAATAAGAGATTCAACTGCAAGTGTACGACGACAGCAACAGTACAGGATTGTGCCAGCTGCAGTGCGCTTGCTACGGGTTGATTTAAAATATTGCTAAATATTTACTGAATTAGTGACCTAAGGAGATGACAGTTTGCGTTTTGCAATAATATTTTAGGACAGACAAACAAAAGTCGGAAAGTGTGGGTTTTAGTTTTAAAAGCTAACTTATAACCTAAAACCCACACTTTCCGACTGCCTAACCTATCTTATAAGTGCTTTTATCAGTGAAATTAGTTTGATCATAGAGTGAAATACCTACCCTATTTATTTTCTATAAAATGTATATAATATATAGTTTTAGTATTCATGTCACCGATTTTGACGAATCTTCGCTCAATGTACGCACGGGCCTAGAAGGCCGAGATGCGTTCGAGCCGGCACTTATTGATGCCCGCACAATACACTCTCACCCGAAGCCTCCCAGAGGTTATCACAACAGAGGACGAGTCTGTGTACCACGAAACAACACTGCGCTTTGTTATGGAAACTGGGAAAACAATAGTTTAGTGCGTAACGGAGGGCGTCGCACCTTACTGCTGTTTTTGCCAATTTTTTGTTGTATCATTTACATGTTATACTTCAACTGAGCTGACATGCAACCTTGCAATAACGTAGTACATAAGTGAAACTCATACATAACTTGTAAACGACGGCTTTATCATCAGAATATCTTTATGAAATTCACCTCCAAGGGCTTATTGTTAACTACTGAAGAGTACCACTGCCACACACCATAGAAACATTCTATGATCTGTGACCACTGCCCATCTTACGGCCCCGAAGTCATGTCGGCTCCTAGATCTCAATTCAAGCTTCACTTCGAGGTATTGAAGGAAGTTTTTTAGAAGCATGCAGGCTTAATAACTATGCCTTCATCCCTGTTGTTAAACACATACCCAAGGGAAAACATTAAACAGCCGCTTCCTTTGTATCTGTCAGTCATCATCATTTTCCTAGCCTTAATTAATTAATTTAAAATACCAAATTTCCAATAATATCTGTATTTTCTATTATTAAACTACTCGCATCTATTTTTTTGATAAAATTCTGGATTATGTTGCGAAGTGTCATTGAATATATTGAAATGTAATATTTGCACCTACTGCTAAATATTTTGAGAATAAAATGTTACATTTTAATTATTATATGATGTTTTATAATAAAGAATTGTCAATAAGTTTAACGTTCGTTCGGTTATTTTATCCAAGTAGTTTATTTGCTTTTTTTCAAGAAAAAAATGTTGGTGTAATCACCTTTTTTTTTTTTTTTTTTCGTGCGGAAATCCCCCCGGATACCACCAGTTGATGGTTATGTCGGACTCGAACCGACCAAAACCGCACGCCGCCTCGGGTACTATAAGCCGAGGAGCCAGGTGTACCCTCGGAAGGAATTCCTTGGAACCCCGACGTACCTGGGGCCATCTACGCCTTGCAGGTGACCCTCTCCTGTGTGAAACCCAAGTTCAGAACTGTCTAAAAGGGGGCGCGGGTGCTTCGTGGCACTGGCGCCGCCACCCTGGCCTGCTTCTGCTAGGGTAACAGATGGCCTCACCTGTCACCCCCAGGCTTTCGCTTATGGAGGACGGAGATCGTTTAACGATCTCCGGCGCCTGAGTCGTCTGTGGTACCTGGCCCGTTCTCGGGCCTGGCGGACCGGAAGAGTTCTAAGCCGCTCCCGGTCCCGCTCAGTCATCTCCTTCGCAAGCATGACTTGCTCACAGAAGGGGACAGCGGAGTTCCACGCACTCTCGCTCCGTATCATGGCAGCAATCATGTTACGGAGCGAGAGAATCCCCACTTCGATGGCTGCCACGAGGTCGCGCCTCGGCTCCGCCCACGCTGGACATTCAGCTAACGTGTGGAGCGCCGTATCCACGGTTTGGCCATCGCAATGGTGGCACTCAGGCGTTGGCTCTTTTCCGATTAGACACAGGTAATCTCCGAAGCACCCCTTTCCAGTGATCACCTGTGTCAGCCGGTATGAGAGGCTGCCGTGATGCCTCTCGAGCCAATCCTCCATAACGGTTCTTACCGCCGCAATAACGGCGTGCCCAGCGCTTGGTTGCCCAAGTCGTTCCCTCCATTCCTCCACGAGGACCTGGTGGATCTGGGATTTCTGATTCTCGATTTTTCGAGTATCAGGACTCCTATCCAGCTCCCGCGCCTCCTTGCGCCACTGATAAAGAGCTGCAAGGGCCCTCGCCTCCAGGTCCCATGGTGGAGTTCCGGCCAGGAGACTTGCTGCCTCAAAGGAGATCGTGCGGTACCCTCTTATAATTCTGATAGCCAGCACCCGCTGCGGTCGTCGCAGCAGCGCGGCGTTGCTGGCCCTCAGAGCCTCCGCCCACCTATCTATACTTCTAATAATATTAGCTTTCTCCGCAGCTCCGCCCCCTTATTTCGGTGATTGCGCTAAAACTTCCGTTATCTATCTCTAGACTATCCGTGTACCAAATTTCATTTATAGCGGTTCAGTAGTTTTAGCGGGAAAGTTTCACAGGCCGAGTTACTTTCGCCAACATAATATAAGTAAGAATAATAAGGGTAATCAACAGGAAATATTGGTTTGTTTGTTTGAATTGATTGAATAGACTCAAAAACTCCTGACCGATATTCGCAAATACGTTCACCATTCAAATCCTACATTATCCCTGCTGAACATAGACTTTAAAGTATTTTCAATAAAGTTCAATAAAGTGATCCGTATAAAAACTTGGAACCTTTATACCCAATACATTTCTGGGGGAAATGTATCTTTTAGAAGTTATGCTCAAACTACTTCCGTTGAAGGTACTTCACCTTATATCTCCGGTTCCAATGAAGGTGCACGATTCGTGGCCGTCTTTTATCATTCATTTTGTGTCGCGATTTCATTCATAAAACTGGAATGTAGACCGTTCATGAGAAATGCGTGGTTCCCGTCTATTTAATCCATATTGCTCCTCCAGAACTGCGAGACGCGACACGCTACTCCAGTTGCAGTACATTTCCGAAGTCAAGGAATACAAATGTAATACGTATGTTACGATTGCATGTGAGTGTATATTGTATCGCCAGATATGGAGTAGAACAAGTATCGCGGCGTGGTGAGGACGGTGCATGTTGCGTGTGTGTGTGTGTGTGTGTGTAGAATAGGAGACGTCCACGTAGGTGTGAGTCATCGTGCACGTGCCCGCCGCCTAATTGTCACGTACGGCCCCTACATCGTATCCTCCTCGTAAACATTCGTGTTGAACAATGAGCGAACGTTACTTACCACGTTCGACCTATTCAGTCAAAGGTAGACAAAACTAGAACAAATAATATTGTTATACGTATGGCATTCTGACCTCTAGCTCTTGATGTGTCATAAACTCAGAAGATTATCAACAAACCTAAATGTGTGAATGTATCTAACCGCGATCCCTAGCCATTGTTAGTAAGTAGGACGTACAGGACTTCTTCTTTATAATGTGGGTTATTTCAATTGGTTCCCGTAGTTCACTTTTCTTGCCAGATCACAACTTCACTTAGCAATGGCTTAAGTCTAAGGAATTACTAGTACCTTGTTCAAGATTCACTGCTGCTTTTGATCTTGTTTACCCGACTACGGCAAAACTAAACGAAAGGGTAACAGTTTTGGTAATTCTAATTTTAGGGTCCCGTAGCAAAATGGCAAAAAACGGAACCCTTATAGATTCGTCAAGTCTGTCTGTCTGTCTGTCTGTCCGTCCGTATGTCACAGCCAATTATTTCCGAAACTATAAGAGCTATACTGTTGAAATTTGGTCAGTCGATGTATTCTGTGAACCGCATTAAGATTTTTACATAAAACTAGAAAAAAAACAATACATTTTGGGGGTCCCCATACTTGGAACTGAAACTCATTTTTTTTTTTTTTCATCAAACCTATACGTGTGGGGTATCAATGGATAGGTCTACAAAAATGATGTTGAGGTTTCTAATATCATTTTTTTCTAAACTGAATAGTTTGCGCGAGAGATACTTCCAAAGTGGAAAAATGTGTCCCCCCCCCCCCCCCTCTAACTTCTAAACTAAGAGAGTGATAAAACTAAAAAAAATATATGTTGTACATTACCATGTAATCTACCAACGAAAATTGGTTTGAACGAGATCTAGTGAGTAGTTTTTTTTTAATACGTCATAAATCGTAACACGCAATATACCTTTCATCCAATCAATACACTAGTATAAAAACATCGATGAAAGTTACAACGAACTACAAGAACTTTTATATGATGTTACTTGCTGGTACGGAACCCTTCATGGGCGAGTCCGACTCGCACTTGGCCGCTTATTTTAAAACTAGTTTTAATGATTGTGGTGCCAATAGATTTGTAATAATGGCCCGGTGACATAGTGACAGGCTATTTACATTTTATCGAAAGTTTTTACGTATTCGATTTATACTTTTTTTGGTCCTCTTCTTGTTTTTATGAATGTTAATACATTTTGAGGTATGTAGTTAATAGTGAAATGTGTTGATTGTGTTTGCAGGTGGGTCGTGCGCAGGAACAGATCATCCAGCCGTTGGAGCGGTTTCGCAAGGAGCACATTGGCGCTGTGAAGGTACTGAATGAGTTACACTTTGAAGGCACAAACGGACCTACATATAGTACGTTTTGTACTAACAAAATGTCCATGTCTCTTACTGGAGGCTCTTTGGAATTTAGACTGTTCTGTTTTGGACAGTCCGAAGTATAAATAGAATTCTTATAATTTATGTAGATGCAATGTATGGTTAATAATGTTGTTGTATGGGGCAAACCGAGTAAATAATTGTATAAAGTAGACAGTGGACTGCACAACGGGTGAAGTGTATCAATTAATTAACGCTAATGGCGCGAGTGTCACAGCGGCGAGCGCGGCCGACCAGGAAATACTATCACACACATAATATATCACTTCCTCTTCATACACACCTATTATTCTAAATTAAATATTTGTACATATAAATCAATCATATATAACACATATGTGATCACTTAATATTAAAGAACAATTGTATTTATGTTTATTTAGAATTAACATGTATAATGCAACTTAAATATTACTGCATTATAATATTTTAACTTGCGTTTAATTTAGAAACAGTATTTGGGCGACGTTATCATATATGGTACATATGTTCTCTCATGTAGCTGTAGTGTTACTATGTTGGAGTACCAACCACCAACTAACAAAGTGTTACTGAAAGTGAAGTATTGATGTCGCAAGCAACGCTACGAGTAATGAAGGAAACGCACGAATACTCGTGTTAACAAACATAATACTCATCAAGATCGATTGTCCCCCGAAAACCCTCAAACACCAAATATAAACAAAATCGTTAGAGCCATTTCCGATATCACAAATATATATGTAGATAAGACTGGCTCGTTCAAAGATATATTATAGATCATAGAGCTCTGTTTAGTTTGGGACTAGGTGGCTTTGTGTGTTAGATGTGCGAAATATTAATCTATGTCAATCTGAATGTCAGAATATGCAATGTATGTACTTTGAGATGTCGTTGTTTGTTATTGCAGGAGGGCAAGAAAAAGTTCGACAAAAAGACTGCCAAGTTCTGCCAGAGCCAGGAACGTACGCTTTCACTCTCAACGAAGAAGCCCGAAAATGTGTTCCAAGAGGTAGAGTTTATTTAAGAGTGTCGATATGGTATTGTAGTGTCAGTGAGCGCGTGGTGTCACGGTGCCATCGTTACAGGCAGACGCGGCCATGGACATGGCGGAGCGCGACTTCTGCCAGGCGTCGCTGGAGTACGTGTTCCAGCTGCAGGCGGTGCAGGAGCGCAAGAAGTTTGAGTTGGTGGAGACGCTGCTGGGCTTCGTGTTCGGCTGGTGGACCTTCCACCACACCGCGCACGACGTGCACGCCGACGCAGAGCCGCGCGTGCGCGACCTGCAGCTCAGGATACAGCGGGTAACTAACATATTATGTTGTATTGTTTGGACACGACCACATGAAGGAGAAGCAATTTTTGTTATCACTGAAAACAATACAATTTGGCTTTATGGTGATCTTGCTCAGTTCGCGGCCACTATCTGCACGAAAAACTGAGAAAAAGTGCTGTCTTTTTTGCACTTTCAGTACTTTAAAGAATGAATAAAGTTATTTTAATAATAGTAGAGTAGCTCGTGGTGGTCGTATCCCTCCAATACAGCTGTGTGTTTGCGTGACGCAGGTCCCGGAGCCGACGCCGGAGCAGTCACTTGAGCGCCTCGCCCGACCCTTGTAGGTGGCAAACCCATCCCCAGATCGAAGCTGTACAACGGCCTCTTTAATTAACTATTCGCTTTTGATTGGTTTGCCTCGGTCCATCCGGCGATATAATATACCTTGTGATTGTCATCCAGCCGACGGGCGATTCACGATGCATGTCTCGACTCTCACCCCTCACCTGACTCTCAATTTACGAATCGACTTCTAATACTGATTCGCTGTACATTGCTTGTTACATCTCTTTGAGAACGTTGCACGGTGCGTTGATCGATACTATTGTAGAGATATTCTTAAACAGTGCTATCTCATACAGTCGTGCTTTATTCACGTCAGCTCGAGACCTTGTAGTCGTAGGAGGTTCACAGGTTACTGCTGAGCGGCTGAACATCCAAATTGTACTATTTTATTATTTTTCTCATGTAAATACCAAAGAGCCGCAAGCGATCATATCTCCGCGAGCAATGTAACGGGTAATGGTCTTCGAAGTTGATTCCCGGATGGTCAAACAATGAGAGCCCTGGACCGCGATGTCCCATGACCGTGTAGAGCAGGCCTGTTGACGCGACCCACGCCTGACCGCGCGCGGGACACGAACAGTGCACATTGTTCATGCTGGTGTAATAGATACTTTGATATAGTTACGATAACGGGTACGTCAAACACTTTATCAGTGCGTTTTGTCGACTAACTCCAGCCGTAGGTGAGCTCATAAGCCACATTTGCAGTCGTTGCTACATTAGGAATAACAAACTAATTAACGCCAAATGTAGGAACCGACAGATTAGCAAAGTGTTGCTGCAGAGTGTTTACTTTTACTTCGTGCAATACGTTATGTGTAAACCGACACAGTCAAGTAATTAAAATACCCAAATATAAAATATTGTCAAATATTTGAAAAAATCACGTACAGACGTACACACTCATAGTGTTGCGCTGATTCTCGTTTATGTGATTGTACATCATGATCATTATGATCCCGGGTCCTATAAGAGGGGTGTGGAAAAGCATCTCACAAAAAAACATATATCGAAAGTATAGATTATTATCAGATCACGTTCTCTTTTGTCCTTTTTAAATGATTTCAAACGAGCATTTTTTAAAGGGTTATCTAGTTAGAAATGTGCTAATCACCCAAGTGGACATGGAGTTATCCCTTTCGTGCCGAGAGAATATATCCCGCGCTGAGAGCTTCGTGTTATTGTCGCAATTCGAGTCTCCTTATTGAAATATACTGATAAAAGTGTTGTTCTTACTTACTTAATGGTCATGAGACATCCTAGGGCTTGTGTGTGTGTGTGTGTGACTGCGATCTCAAGAGCACGTTAGGGCGTGTGTGTGTGTGTGTGTATAGGCGTGTGTGTACGCTTGTTTGTGTTTGCGTGTGTGCACTAACAGTGAGAACGCTTGTGTGTGGGTTGCAGACGCAGAGCAACTTTGAGGAGACGAGCAAACAGACCGAGTCACTTATGAAGAAGATGATGGAGGTCCGACAGATGGTACGTACCTGCCCCTTGCGTACGTTACACTGTGCTGAGACACGAGCTCGGCTGCAATACACCACACCACTTACCCAACTGCTACAGCTGGCTAGAATACATTCTGCGCTCAACTCTGAATAGGAGCACGCTCTCCTCTCGGGCCACGTTCAACAGAGACACCCGTTTAATAAAAATTAAATTATATAAGAAATTGGTCAATATTGAAAGGACATTGTTCTGAGTCCACAGATGATTCGCCCCAGAACCAACAGCTTTGAAATGCTAGGCTCATTTATCACTATCACTATATATAGTATAAAACAAAGTCGCTTTCTCTGTCCCTGTGCACGCTTAAATCTTTAAAACTACGCAACGGATTTTAATGTAATTTTCTTTAATAGATAGTGATTCAAGAGGAAGGTTTTTATGTATAATATAGTAGATAATAATTTTAGAGGTTTCTAATGTGATGTCGTAAATAAACAAATTTTTACGCTTACATTGCAAACGCTGGCTGTACCCTACGAGATAGATCAAAATAATGTATTACAGTATTGTACATCTTTTAAAGGTCTATAAAAAAATCCGCGATGGTATATGTCTATCTTTTAGGGATAACCCACAATAACCATTTTTTATTTTTTCTTTTTACGAGAAATAATGGCTTATTTACGAAGCGATTTTAAGCAATACAGAATTAATCCTTATCCAATTAAAGAGTGTATTTAATATAGATTAATATGGCCCTTTACAGTATGGAATTTAAATTAATACTTTTGAAGATATTACAGATTTAAAATGCAGGAACAAAGCGATTGTGGAGGTACCGGCCGGGACCCGTTAGTTGTCGCTGCTGTCGATTTGTCACTATCAGTTAATAACTTAACACAATACTTTATTATGAATTAATATTCTAAGGCGGTACGAAGCTCGCCGGGTCGGCTAGTAATATATAATTCTTTCCTAATAGCATTTGTTAGACGGAAAAATACTTTATCACTTAGATACTAACTGCACTATAGCTCTAAAACATCTCGATTATTACCGTTTCCGAAAAATATAAATAAGCGAAACGTGCGATAATCACTCCATATTCGACCTTACATTTATTGTGGTCAGATTCATTTTCCTGTGTCACGACGCATTAACATTTGAGGCTTACTAAAATAAGTAAAAAAAATGCAAAATAGTTGCGTCAGAACCGTAGTAAGTGGAGATGAATTGTCTTTGCCTATTCCTATGTGAAATAGGCATGTCTCTATGTATGTATGTAAAGTTTAGTTCGTTTTGCAGAATAAGGAGGAGGAGGGTGGTGAGGAGGTGCGCGGTGGGGTGGGAGGTGTGGGAGGGGTGTCGCGGGCCGGCTACCTGTTCCTCATGGAGAAGAGTGAGTTGTGCCGCGACCGAGCGCTTGCCATTACACCGCTATAACTACTTACACACATGATTCATTGTTGGAGAGCGAAGTTGAACACAGCCCATGTTGGCTCAGCTCAGTCCTATATGAACTGACTGCCTTGTTGGTCTAGTGGTTAGCGTATGCGCCTGCTGATCAAGAGGTCTCGGGTTCGATTCCCGGGTCAGATCAAGTATTTGTGCGAGAGTCTGGGTGTATGTATATATGTATGTATTTACAAAAAAAGAGGTATGTTTTTATATAAAAAAGTAAAAGTATGTATTTATATCAGTTGTTTAGTACCCATAATACAAGCTCTACTTAGTTTGGGACTAGATGCCGTTGTGTGTAAGATGTCCGAAATATTTATTATATCTTTAAATGTATCAGGAGAATCGCAGAGTTCCTACTTAGTTACTTTGTTTTGTTCAATGTGGAATATATGTCACCGTAAAATTGTAAACATTGTTAGATTATAATCTATCTCGCGAGATTGTGAACTGACGAAAGATTGTGAACCGTAACTACTGCTTACAGTTTAACGCATTACTTTTAGGTAGATTATAATCTATCGAAGTGAAACTGTTAAATCACAATATGTCGCGCGTTAAATTGTCAACTGTCCGAATGCTTTCTCTGATTGCTTGGTTTTACCAAAGGCTGTTATGTGTCCATAGACTTAGGTTATTTCCGTAACAATTTTATTTAAATAATCCTAAAGGTGTGAGTTATTTTCAACACAAAATCAATTTACAATCACCACAACACTTTGTTTATATTCAACAACAAACAGAATGCCGGCATGGGGCGTATGCCGTTCAACCAATTATATATACCATTTCGTTAAATTATAATCTATCGAAAAAAATGCGTTAAATTGTAATCAGTATTTTACGGTTCACAATCTCGCTAGATAAATTGTAATCTAACGGCATTTACAATTGTACGTTGACATATCCATGTGAGAGTAGTTAGGTATGTTGATGTGTGTGTTGTGTTGTGCGCAGAGGCGTTCGGCACGACCACGTGGAGCAAGCACTACTGCACCTACGAGAAGAGCTCGCGCTCGCTCGCACTCACGCCCTACAACCAGATCAACGTCAAGACGGTGAGTCGCACTGCACATAGCTCACACCCGCCATCCGCCCATCCGCCTTCACCTTACCAACATCCATCTCATTCTATAACTCTGAACGAGAAGCCAAACATCTGGCTGACATGGTTTGTCTGGTCATGGTCTGGTTTTAATATTACTAAAGTAGTGTGTTAATACTGGAGGAGTCACCAGGGATGAGTACTTATATACAGGGTGTAACCAGACGACTTCCGAAAACGAAAGATGCAGCTTCAGCACCCCAAAAGTAATTAAAAAAAACAAACAGTTGTCTTTAAAAAAAATTGTAGCCGGAAAAAAAAATGTATCAAGATTTTTATTAATTTCCGAAGCCAGCAATGTATGCGCGCACCCAGTAGCTAGGTCAATGCCTTTCATAACTATTTAATTTAACTACCTACGCGTCGCGGCGTCGGTAAAGTTCCCTATTAACGAAAATACCTACCTAGTGACTTCACGCTACTTACCTAATTCTGCGAGAGCCTCGGTCGACCCAGAAATGGCACAAACTGAGCTTATTTTATTATTTTTTCTTATAATCTTAAGCGCTGTTTGATGCGATATTGGGGTTCCATGACCTCTAATTAACTTTGCCGTAGTTCGTGTTCCAACCCGAGGATTTTCTTTCCTGTTCGTCCACTCGAAGATCAACTTCTAGGCCTTCTCCATGCCTTTGGGATGTAATCCTCTCATTATTCAAAACTCTATGATTGGCAGCCGTGATGACTAACCTATCACGGTAAATACGCAAAGCCCGTGATGCATTCCGCGGGCTACACCATAGCACATAATCATTTGGCCGTATTCCCTCGCACTAAACATTATAAATAATCACTATCACTGTTAAAATATAAGTACCTATTCTAAAAATAACTTAAGAGTGTGCTGCGCGAACAAAAAACGTCGAGTTTAGATATTTACGAGCAGAGTTGCGCGGCAGCGCCGCTAGGCAGCACCGTTGCCCCTTCCTACGTAAAAACATTTTATCTAAAATATGTAAAATAATTGTACAGAGTAGGCTCCACACAGAGTAATACATATCTTCTAAATATTCAGTCGCTATTTCTGAAAGTTTTGTTCAAAAGTAGTAATTTCTAGAATCTATAAATCATCATTTTCATAATCAGCCTATCGAAGTCCACTGCTGGACATAGGCCTCTCCAATTGCACACCACTCTGATCGATTTTGCGCTTCTCAAATCCAGCTCCCGTCACTATAAATATATCATCTATACAGGGTGTCCCAGAAAGAATGGGTAATCCTAAAGCACTTAGTAGTATAGCTATCCGGCGTACAAAAAAAAACCCAAAAAAAAATCCAATTGTTGCCCAAGTTTTGAAGTTATCTTATTCCTCACAAACAATCTTATTAGAAATGCAGTACATAGTATGAGTGCCTATTATACTTTTTTGAAAAAAAATAATAACATGAAATTTGTAAAAATAAATTATTACAAAATTTGAAATTTTTGTGAAAAAAAAATGTATGAAAAACTAAGCAGCAACTATATTGAAAAAAAAATGGTATAATAAATAATTTTATCCAAAGAGAGAAAATTAAAGCTTCCTTTTTAGTGTAGCAGGTCGTGTGATAATTATAATGTTATTTCGCTATTTACTACCTGAGTGTGGCCGAAGTATTTTTTTGTTAATTACGAGACAGAGATAGGTGAATATATTTAGTACTTAAGTACAGTGTAAGCGAGCGAGAGAAGAGTATATTATTATTACATTGTACCTTATCTCTCATAACAATGGCAAGTATTTGGTGCGTCGCTTGACTTGTTCGGTATCGCATATGCCCATTCCTTTTGCAGTTCTCTGTGATTTTCAATCAGTGTTACAACGACGATTTCTGGCTAAACAGCCAGAAGTCATCGTTTTAACTAAGAGTCCAATGAAATCATTAGACTCTTAGTTTTGCTCACTGATTTGGACTTGATAGTTTGGTGATTTTACGACGACTTGGATCTGAACTGGTTTCGTGTAACAATATGCCTCGTATTCAATATACGGCACAAGAATACGCAAACATGCACTTTATTTATGGTGAATGTAGAAGTAGCGCAAGACTGATGCATTCCTTTATAGGGAAAGATACCCTATAGCGCGTCATCCAGATTACCGCGTATTCATAAGAGTGCACAGATGTTATTCGGAAGGTAGAATGCATAGGTGGTACAAGCACTGGGACAATAGCAAATATCAATACACAAGACACTGTGCTTGACGAAATTCAGAAGAAGACAAAGACGACCCTGCATCATGTACTGAAAAAAAATAATTCATCCCTACCACGGGTTCAAGCTCTTCAGCCGAGAGATTACAACGCAAGAATTTTTTTTTGTCGACAAATGCTTGCAAAAATAGAACAAGATCCACAATTCTTTGACAACATTCTGTGGAGAGATAAACCCACTCTTAAAAGAGATGGATATAACAACGTGCATAAACTGCGCAGCTGGCAACTCTCGAACCCGCATCTAATGCGAGAAGAAAAATCGCAATACCAGTTCAAAATAAATTATTGAACTGGTATTTTCAACGAAAAAATCGTTGGTCCATTTGAACTGTCCGGAAAGTTATCTGGCCAAAGTTATTTACATTTTTTACAAAATGATCTGCCAAATTTAATAGAAGAGGTACCTGAGGAGGTGAGGCAATCCCACTGGCTACGTGCTGCAAATGTCCGTGCCTATTTAAATGCCTCATATCTAAATGTATAGATGGGTAGTTTGACTCCTATTTTGTGGCCTCCACGATCCCCGAACTTAAATCCACTAGATTTTTTTACCGGGGCTGCTAAAAGAACGGATGCACTTTAGGCCCACTTCAAGTTTGGAGGAATTACGCAGTCGTGTTCAGGAGGCTGCTTCAAAAATAACTGAACGGCGCTACGCACGACTTCTTGAAAGAGCATTTATCAGAAGATGTCGAACTTGTATCTCAGTTGGTGGCAGACAATTCGAACATCTCTTATAAAATAAAGATGATTTTTTCTACATCTTAAAGCTTTTTGTTATTATAATTTAAAACAAGATTTATTCAGTCGAATTTGCTCTTTTTGCATCTAAATAACAATCACTGCATATTTGCGTTAAATGAAATTATGAAATTATACAAACTCTGAAATTATTCTCAAACTTTGTCATATTTTTTTTTATCAAAATTCATGTTAAAAATTTTAGTTCATATTTGTCTTTCAAAAAAGTACAATAGGTACTCATACTAGTTACTGCAATTCTAATTAAAGTGTCTGTGAGGAATAAGATAACGTCAAAAACGCAACAAATTTCATTAATTTTTTTTTTGGGTATTTTTTTTGTACGCCAGATAGCTGTACTACTAAGTGCTCCAGGATTATCCATTATGTCTGTTCTGGGACACCATGTATATACATATACTAGTTGACCCAGCGAACTTCGTACCGCCCAACTTTAAAATTCCAGAACTTGATCGCAGCGCCACCTACCGGGTCCAATTGCGAATCTAAACCATTCCCAGATCCCCTTGAACACACACAAAAAATTCATCAAAATCGGTCCAGTCGTTTGAGAGAAGTTCAGTGACATACACACTCACAGAAGAATTATATATATAAAGATAACCTCATTCACAACGATTGATATCTGAAAAAGAGTAAGCAAATCAGAAATGAAAAACATCAATAACAATAATAATAGGTTTAATAGTTAGATTTACGATGTTTGGGTATAGTTATGTGGCGACTTCCACATTCAGCGCAAGCAAAAACATACAACAGCGCCATCTACCGAAGGAACATTGAACTACGGAGAAAACACGTAACGATCTATACGGAGTGACTTACTAATCCTGCATCGCGAAAGTAATATTCTCGCGCCGATTAGCATATATACAACATCCCAACATCAACTGTTGGGCAGTGGCCCGCCAGGCATGATCACCTCGCCTGGTCGGAGGATCCTCCCTTTGTGTTGGAGGAACACGACACCCGTTCCTCCACAGTGGTGACCCCGACGTGATTGGAAGCAGCCTTCAAAATTAGCAGATCAGCAGCGCCATCTTGTTCACTCCCACAGCAATGTCTCAGCCAGCCAGCAACCTCGGCCTCAACAGGGACACCACACGCAGGACGCGACCGCTCCAGCCTGGTAGCCCCTACGGCCTCAACAGCGTCTAGGCACAGCACACTGCACCTACGGTCCACGTAAGAAGAGCATCTCTCTCCCGTCTACGCAGCAGCCAGCCACTACGCAGCAACCGCCCCGACTCACTGGGGACTTCACCGCAGCACCGCGCACCGCAAGCGATTCCGACTCACTGGGATCAGCGGACTTCAGCCCCGACTCACTGGGACTAGCGGCATACAGTTCCGACTCACTGGAACCAGCGGCACTCAGTTCCGACTCACTGGAACTGCTCACTCCTGGCACTGGCAAGCTCCACAACAGAGCACAGACAGCTGTCTCATTATATCGACCTCCGGTCTTGGAGGGGAGTGATGTGGCGACTTCCACATTCAGCGCAAGCAAAAACATACAACAGCGCCATCTACCGAAGGAACATTGAACTACGGAGAAAACACGTAACGATCTATACGGAGTGACTTACTAATCCTGCATCGCGAAAGTAATATTCTCGCGCCGATTAGCATATATACAACATCCCAACATCAACTGTTGGGCAGTGGCCCGCCAGGCATGATCACCTCGCCTGGTCGGAGGATCCTCCCTTTGTGTTGGAGGAACACGACACCCGTTCCTCCACAGTGGTGACCCCGACGTGATTGGAAGCAGCCTTCAAAATTAGCAGATCAGCAGCGCCATCTTGTTCACTCCCACAGCAATGTCTCAGCCAGCCAGCAACCTCGGCCTCAACAGGGACACCACACGCAGGACGCGACCGCTCCAGCCTGGTAGCCCCTACGGCCTCAACAGCGTCTAGGCACAGCACACTGCACCTACGGTCCACGTAAGAAGAGCATCTCTCTCCCGTCTACGCAGCAGCCAGCCACTACGCAGCAACCGCCCCGACTCACTGGGGACTTCACCGCAGCACCGCGCACCGCAAGCGATTCCGACTCACTGGGATCAGCGGACTTCAGCCCCGACTCACTGGGACTAGCGGCATACAGTTCCGACTCACTGGAACCAGCGGCACTCAGTTCCGACTCACTGGAACTGCTCACTCCTGGCACTGGCAAGCTCCACAACAGAGCACAGACAGCTGTCTCATTATATCGACCTCCGGTCTTGGAGGGGAGTGATGTGGCGACTTCCACATTCAGCGCAAGCAAAAACATACAACAGCGCCATCTACCGAAGGAACATTGAACTACGGAGAAAACACGTAACGATCTATACGGAGTGACTTACTAATCCTGCATCGCGAAAGTAATATTCTCGCGCCGATTAGCATATATACAACATCCCAACATCAACTGTTGGGCAGTGGCCCGCCAGGCATGATCACCTCGCCTGGTCGGAGGATCCTCCCTTTGTGTTGGAGGAACACGACACCCGTTCCTCCACAGTTATACTATCGTTATTTGTTATTCTTCGTTTATTTTTGACCTGTTTTTTTTTAGAGCTTTCAATATATAATGAGGCTCCTTAATTTCCATTTTTCTTGATAATTCATCTAGTCTTGAACAAAAGTTTCTGAGGAGGTGGTTAGAACACTATCTTTTCGACAATAAGTGCGGCATATGGTTTGGTATCCAGAATATTTTTGTAGGTGCTGGAATCACCATCAGCTATGAGTTTGTGTATCATACATGCTCAGGTACTTCAAGTTTACGCTTCTGAGCTCGCCCGCAGACCATAGAGTTTTTATTTTTAACAGACATGTAGAGAACTGTTTTAGTTTGTAGCCAATGATATCTGCAGCTCCTGAAAAGGTCGTATAGTTTTTCCTGTATAACCTCTTACTCCAAAACGCATCAGATACAACTGTTATCATCGGTACGCTATCTGCATTAACGTCACCATTTTTTTCAGCCAGTTCAAGTTTTTCTTTTGTTGCTTCCTCTATGTTTTTTTCTTTGGCCAGTTCCCAGAGTTCACATACTTTAGCATGACATTTGGCATAAAAATGTTCTGACATGCAGGGTATATCAAGAGAAGTTGTGACTTGCTCCAGGGCACTGAACCCCATACCTACACACTTAATTACTCACGATATTTTGATTGAGTGCAAGTTCCTTGCTGTTTCTAGGTTTTCTACAATTTTCCAATCTTAATTTTGCATTACACATATTGCATACTATGAAACAGGAGGAATGAAAACAATTTCTATATTCTCCATTAATTTTTAAATTACTGAAGCTGCAACCAAATGGAGAGTTGTGGTGAGTAAGTTCTTGGTTACCCGAATTGTGGCTTTGCTTTTATTCGTGTTTTCCTTTTCTACTATAAGTTCTTTCTTGACCATAAGCTTACATGTTACCTGAAAAACATAGGCCTATAATAATACAGTGAGTTTGATAAGAGTAGGTTAGGTACCTTTGATTAATTACATGTTTATAATCAAAGGTAAATATTTACGTTTTGAAGTTTTACCGTCTTGATTACTTGATTACTTGTATTGATTGATTAGCAACTGACGAATAATTGTGAACGGAACATTGAATTTACAATAAAATTATAGCAGTAACATTAAACATACCTGTTTGAGATATTTACCTATTTGCGTTTGTACGTTTGTATTGTGTTTCGTACATTTGTTGCTCTGCGTTCGCACTACTCTGTACAGGATTCGACTCGAAATTTGATTTTTTTCCAATTTTCTTATTTGCCAGTAAGTATAACCAATGACATATAGACATGATACACAATACAATACTGACATAAGTTTCAAAAAAACTTCAAAACAAAATCGATCTCATTAATATTAGTAATTAGATCCATTCTGCTTTGAAGTTTCAAACCTAGTAATTTAATTAGAGCAATGTTTTTTTCTGCGCAATGTGCAATGTGCATCAGGCGTTTGTGTTAAAAATTGAAAAGTCTTAATATTTTTAGATTTATACTTTTAAATTAAATTAAACATTGTCTATACCCTGCACGATGTAAATACAAATATTGTCATATGAAAATTATTGTTCTAGACGTAAAATCTACTATTTTTTCGAAGAAAAATGTTTTTAAGATTTCATCTGACACACAACATATATGTATCGTTTTTTAATTTCATATGTATCTGTTTCAAATTCCAACCTTACATAGATCTTGTTCAAGGATCGACCTAAACTATACAAATACTTTTGATGTATTTAATTAATGCAGCGCACAGTACTACTCATTTGAAAATACGTCAAATCCCACAATTTCGTGCAGTACCTTCTTAACACAAATTAGGTGATAAGAGAATAAAAAACGAAACAATTAACAATTAACTCACTATACCTACCTACTTAAAAAAGGAAAATTACAACACAAAACTTTCGTGAAAGTCCCTTAAAAATCCCAAAAAATTATAATGCACTACGCAACTATCCAGACTGTGCGAACATTGAAGACATTAGGGAAGATATTAGGGAATTAAAGTTTTTTGAAACAAGCCGCCGATCTGACGTATCGATAGGTAAATACCTACGACATGACATCGGAAACCCTTTGTCGCATAAACTCAAAGACCACAATTCTTTGATATTCGCCTACAAAGGCGCACCAAACATGCCGCTACAGTGCGAATCCTCTGTGTTTAGGTAAATTAATAAAAATTTCAAAGTAATTCAAAGTTTTACGGCTAGATGCACCCGTAGGTTTCCTGGACAAATTTCGCGTTTTGTATTGGAAATTTGGTTTTTTTTTTCTATGGAATAGGGTTAAACGAGCTGAAGTATAACCTGATGGTAAGCGATTACCTCACCAATGGATAACCGCAATACTATAGGCGGCACAAACAGCGCCAGCGCTGTTTCACACCGGTTTTCTGTGAGGCCGTGGTATCACTCTGGTCGAACCGACTCATTCATGCCGAAGCGTGGCTCTCCCACGGTATGTAAGAACAGCGAATGTGAATAGATTGCCGAATCGGCATTGCTAATCAGGAAACCGTAGGCGTAGGCTCACGTCTAGGCTTAAGACTTCAGACGCACGGTGCTATGGGTTCGATTCCCGGCGCAAAATAAACTTGAATTTCATTGAAGACGATGAATGATTTCATTATACGAACGCAAAAAAATAACAGGTGCACAGGATACCATTATTATTTAAGCGTTGGTTGATAACCCATCAGAAAGCCAGATTAGAGAGTGATTGCGTTTAAAGTTTTAGTTAGTGTTAGGTACCTACTGCGGGCGGGACGCGCCCGCGCGCCCTAACCGCGGTCATTGAACCGCGTGCGGTACTGTGTAATGATGACCCCCGGTCAACTGATTTTATTTAAAAATACATTGCAGTTTTATTGTTTTTATTTATTTTTTGGTTTTCTAAATGAGATAATTAGGTTGTTAGTGTCCTATTATGTTGTACTATGTGTATGTAACCAGAAAAATACAAAAAAAGAACTTAGGTAAATTAACATATATTTTGCGTTTTTTTTTCGCTAAACCTATTCAGTATCATGGTCTGAATGCAACCATCAAGTTTTCGAGTTCAGTCTTTTTACACCCTGTATATGCACCTGGCTCACACGATCTTGTATCGCTTGTGTACTATATTCTTTTAATAATATTGTTATCTACATTCAACCTTTCTGAATTTAAATATGAATGGCTCTACATAAATGTAGGCTCTGATCGACATTCCACTGAGTGGAAAATCTATAGAGCATCCATATCACTGCACTGCACAGCACCGCGGAGTTCACTGCTACTCGTCAGTACCACTTTCGCTGCCACCTTTGCTCACAAACCATATCAATTGATTCCTGTCAATAAAAACAGTCATACAAGACTTTCTATCGATCGTCTTACTCACATTGCAAGTAAAGGGTATGGAAAAGCTATTATTATTACTCTAAAAGGGGAAGATTTGAAGGTAACCAGCCAGTGTTAGTGGCGATTTTGCTTTAATACCTGACGTCCTTCAAACTTGTTAATGAAGACCACATAACGACACAATGATGTTTACTAGATATGTGCTCCTCATAACTATCTCCTCAAATTATATATGGCACTCAGATAAACAATATAAGAGGGCAAACAGCACACACCCAGCGATCTCCTGTGTCAATATACTGTTAGATCGCCTGCAATGATTCGACGTCACTTCCGCTTTGTGCGGTGTCTTGTTGTCTCCTGGACTTTACTTCCAACTTTCGATCAAACATCATCGTTCACTGTAAGGTGATGTGTGTGACTAAAGTGTTGTGTACCAGTCGCCCACCGAGGGACATATTTACAGATTACGTTTCGTCTGCGGCTCCACTCGCACAAAACGAATAACTATTATATTGGATACCTTTTCTCAGACCCAAAAATGTTTCCAATCCAATGGGGAGCAGTAATATATCTGTTACAGCACATTTTATATATTTAGTAATTTATGTAATTTCAAATTTCAAATTCAAATTACATGTGAGAGGTGCTCCTGGTATATAACGATTCGTCACTACACTACTGACTCGAGTAGAAACTAGAAAAAATAAATTTACAAAAATACATTAATAGTGACCGTTATGGTCGAAAACTAGCGAGAGTTCAGTTACATAAGGTTCCGACGAATCGAATCATGAAGTAAGTTAGATAACTTACAGTCGAACATGGGAAAACAAATTGACTTGGAAAATACAAAACAGTGATTGTTGATTGTCAAGTAACTTTTTTCAAAATGTTTAAATAGAGTAAATGTTAGATTTTTGTGCCATTATCCCACATCGTTGTGTGAATAAAAAATTGCAGTCGTGTGATACAAATAATAAATTACGATAGAGGAACCCTAACGGTCTGGCGCTGCCGGTCATGTCTGATGTTTGATGTCTGAGTTTGTGAAATGTTCGTCTATGAGGCTTTTGGTCTCTTAAAAATACATGTTATTTTTTTCAAAATCCTTAATGTACAGATACACCTACACTAGTATATGTGGTTCTTTGCTGGATGTACTTTGCACATGTTTACACTCTTGTAGTTAGTATGGGCTTTCTATATGAATTTATTACTTCACTCCATTGTTATCGCGTTCAGTGTTCCTGACCACTTAGCCAGAGTGGCGTGGGTTCGATTCCCAAGTAGGACCGAACCCATTGTGATAAATATGTATGTAGTGAGTTGAATCTGTGGTAGTCGTGAGGACTGTTGGAGCAGATGTCGTGATAGAGTAGCTTCTACATTGTAACACATTGCGATATCATCAGATGCTGGGCCCCGTCAATTTACGCGACATTCGACCAGTTTTCTCGTCGGGCACCGCGGACGTAAGTATCGCTCAGAGCTTCCGCCATGCTTCGGGCCTCGCTTGTCACGTGTCTGCGCTCTACTGCTCTACTGTTCACACTAGCTACAACAATTACTTATCAAACTCATTACATAACATTATGAGGAATATGTCTAAAAATTAAATAGCTTTATTTGCACTTAGACTCTTTTGGCATTTTCGAAACGTTACATTACTGACTCTAGTTGAGCGTATCTAAAATGTCATTCGTATATAGAAGAACGGGCAAGTAACTCCTAGAATAACATCACATTTTGTTGTATTTGATAAATTTAAAATGTGTGTTACCTTATTAATTGTATTTCATGCACACGTATGGGTTCTCCGTATTTCTAAAATTCTCTATTTTGTAGTTCAATGCATAATTTACCCCGAAAATATTTCGTTAATGTAAAATTAGAATAACATCAATAAGAGAGGTTTAAACAATAAAGTTTTGGCGCATACTATGTTTTTTGCGGAAAGTTTAATGTATTATAAAATAGGGTCGGCGATCTTGGCAATGGCACGTTCGGTGCGTGTACCTACATCCTGAAGCGTTGACGTTTGTGGACAGTGAGTGTGATAGTTGATAGTTGGTCTCAGCGCATGCTTTGCAGCCTTGTTGTGTGTTCGTGTTCTCTAGATACGCTTCTGTGCGCCACCTCTGCGTTAACTTTGTATTGTATCTTCTGTACTTATATATCCACCGTCGACAACATCACTTGAACTGTTGTTAGTACGTAACCGCTAATATTCCCACAGAAAATATGTACCCACAATGTAGAAGTTATTAAACGTTCAAATTGAGAAAAACAATTAAATCCACTTGAATACGACTCTAAACAAGAACGTTATTCGATTGACTAACACGAGGGAAGCTCTTCTGCACACTATTGCGTTGCTTTACGAGTACAAATTAACGGTTTTCGTTGAGATACCTTCTCATATCGAGCGATGAAATGTGTCGTTTGAATCAATCCGAGCTGTCGTTTCATCCATTAATAAGAGAGTGAGAGAGACAGGAGACACTTAGGACCGGAGAATTTAGTCTACTTTGGCTTTTAATGATACACAATACTTGATGATCACTCAATCAAAAGTATTACAGGGCGAAGTGTGTGTTGTCTGCGGGCCTAGGATGTATGGGGCAGAGCAGAGCTTACAGAGTGAAGCGGGTGGAATGCTTATGAGTCTCTTGGGCAATACAGGGACAAGACACAGTTCAGGCGCTACATTCTATATCAGACTAGAGAAAGAGAGAGAGATCTGTATTTACTCTCATTATATTGGGCTACGGCTACAATATCAACAATTGTTTATGTTTTCGCTGCTTTTATTCGAGATTGTTATTATATTTTATTTTCGAATTTATCACATACTGTATGCGCGCGAGTTCATGTCCATCGGCGCCAGAGGCGACGCGCGGGGCAGTTCGCCCGCCTTCGCCCACCTCGCCGCATTTCTCTGACGTCCAGTGTTGTCCTTGACGGTTGTAACGCGCGCTTATCGATACCGAAAATTTACGCTAACGCTATTGTGTTATTTCATTGTGAATAAACCAGGACTACTCCGCTTTGAAGTAATTGAAGTCAGCGACGGCGAAGATACTGAATCCGACTCTGATCTGTCGGTTGTCTTTTCATCTGATAGTGATTGAATTGGAATTTGAAAAATATTTTTCTCTATTAGAAATAAATAAGTAATTACTTATCACATTTATTTTATTTCATAATTTGCAAAATTGCCATAAGTTACAATAAACTCAATTGACAGCTGTTGACTAAATCGATGGTTATTATCGACATTACCATAATTAATAAAGTCACAGCACTACCGCATTCCTCAGTTTGGACATGAACTCGCGCGCCTACAATGCGTACTTAAGTTCACTAGCGGATCAAGTCACTAATACAATATTTAAAAAAAATTGAGACACGAACAATTGAGTAAAATCTTAAAAACCATGGATTTGTTGTAAGACATAAGTCACAATCAGATGCAATAGAAACTGATTAACGCCACTGCACAGCAAACGCTTATAATTTGGTATCTTTGCAATTTTTTTGCATATTGAATTTGTTTTAAAGACAATCGTAGAGGAATATCTCGCGGTAGTAAATTCATACTGACTTGAACTGCCTTGTTGGTCTAGTGATCAAGAGGTCTCGGGTTCGATTCCCGGGTCGGACCTAATGTTTCTGTGATCTGCAAATATTTGTTTCGGAGTTTGGGTGTTTTCTATGAACAATATGTATGTATTTAAAGAAAAAAAGTATGTTTATGTATTTATATCAGTTGTCTAATACCCTTAATATGTACAAGATATGTTTAGAAGGCGTTGTATCTAAGACGTCCGAAATATTCATTTATATTTATACTGCTCCACAACAACACCTACAGTACCTACGCTGTATCCATGTTTTATTGTGTGGGGGTTTATATAGCCTTCGTTAAAAGTAGTAGTGTTTGTGGCGCATGTTGAAGTGGGTCGCTTTGCAGGCGGGCGCGTGCGAGACGGTGTGCGTGTGCGGCGCGCGCTCGTGCGCCGAGCCCGTGGAGCGGCGTTTCTGCTGGGAAGCCGTGCCCGCCGAGCGCGAGCGGCCGCCGCTCACGCTGCAGGCGCTCAGCGAGCGCGACCGCGCCGCCTGGCTGCGCGCCATGGACTGCCCGCCCGACGCCGTGGCGCCGCCCGCCGCCGCTCCCGCCCCGCTGCGGCCGGACGAGCCGCAGGCGGCGCTGGACGAAGCGGGCTTCTCGTTCGTGCGCGCGCTCGTGGCCGCCATCGAGGCGCGCGGGCTGGAGGAGCAGGGGCTGTACCGCGTGGCGGGCGTGGCGTCCAAGGTGGCGCGCCTGGTTGCGTGCGCGGGTGCGGGCCGGCGCCTGCCCGCGTTGCACGAACCGCTGGAGTGGGAGACCAAGACGCTCACGTCGGCGCTCAAGAGCTACCTGCGCGCGCTGCCCGAGCCGCTGCTGACGCGTGCGCTGCACGGCCGCTTCCTGGCCGTGGCCAAGAGCGAGCGGCGCGCCGAGCGGGCCGCCGGCATGGCCGCGCTTGTCGCCGCGCTGCCGCCGCCCAACCGGGAGATGCTGCACCTCGTCGTGCACCATCTGCGCAAGTCAGTGCACTATATATATATATATATCTCTCTCTCTCTTGATATACTACTACTATACTGGATCGATCAATAATCTTTAGCTCGGTTGCTCCGATTACTGAGCTACGGTTCGTACTGTAGTTTCGATTCTCACCCATAAATATGTGAGGAGCAGAACGAAGGCGGTTTAATAACTACCCGTATTAGAAATAAAAACACCCGTGTCCCAAAAAAACATTATTTTTACTTTTCAACATATTTGCTTTTACAAAGATTAACTTCTCCCGACGTTTCAGCTACTTTTTCCGGTCTCTAAAAATAGGATCTGTCGAGCTCTCCAAAATACGCCTTGTCTCAATGATGACTTCCTCGTTAATTTTTTAATTATCGAACGATACTGCTCTTTTTCCATTTTAGCGAAAATCTCGAAACATGTCCTACTGGATAATCAGTTGGCATCGTTTGACGTCATCGTTGCATGACGTTGACACCAACTTCTGTCAGGGCCATCCTACGTTTTCAAATACACTCATTGAATCGGGCGGGTATTAGTCCCTGCCGTAGTCAGTAGATCCTCGCTGTAGTCGGTGGAGGGTGAGGCGTACAGCGTGTGTGTGTGTGTGTGCAGCGTGGCGGCGCGCTGCGACAAGAACCTGATGTCGACGTCGAACCTGGCCGTGTGCTTCGGGCCCACGCTGCTGCGGCCCGAGCGCGAGACCGTGGCCTCCATCCTCGAGCTCAAGTTCTACAACGTGCTGGTGGAGACGCTGCTCGACCACTACGTCGAGATCTTCGAGACGCCCGCCCACCCCACACACCCCTCGCACCCCGCACACCCCGCGCTCCCGCACAACGGCACGCTCAGGTAAGTCGTATCTTATCTTTGTGTTCGTACAATGTATGTTTGTAAAGTCATAATATCAAAAATAAGGATTTTCTTTTTACTACACCTATTATTAAAAATGTAACAGTATTGTATCTTCAAATGAACATTCGGAACGCGAGTCGCGAATACACGAAAAATTTACAATATCATGTTTTCTAATACTTTTAAGACAAAGAGCTTGATTTTGCGATTATCGTGACAAAATGAAGCCTATATCCAAGGTCAAGGTCCAATCTATCTCAATATCGAAATTCTTTCAAATGGATTCAGCAGTTTGGCTGTGAAAATGTAACAAACAGACAGACATAGAGTCGTATACATCGTCGTCGAATATCACGTCGAGGTCACACAATGCACTTGACACTTATTGTCCACTATTATTTATGGAAATTAAGTGATCAAATATTCAAACGAAATGTTTACGAAATCTTCCATCAGGTCTCCGCACAGGGCCCAAGATCGTTCGCGAGACCTTCCTTTTAGCAATGAGAAGTTTGCTCTCCTCTTTTTGTGTCAGCGTCCAAGCTTCACACCCGTACAAAGTATTGACCTTATAATTGTTTTATATATTTTTAACTTAGTGTTTTTCCGGAGAAGCCTGGACGCCAGCACCCTGCGTAGGGCCAAAGGTGTTTTGGATACGCATGTTAATTTCTTTCTCACGAGTGTTCGCGTCGGTGACGTCCCAAGTACTTAAATTCTTGGACCCATTTTTAGACATTGTCTCCAACATGCAAGTTGTTGTAAGTTGTTGCGGGTCCCTGTATCGTTTCATGTGGAGATATTCGGTTTTTCCCTGGTTTATACTTAACTCAAAGCCTCTGCTTTGAGGACCTCAGCGGATTTCATGACTTCGTCAACGGTTTCGCTGAGTAGTGCCAAATCATCAGCATATCCTGTCACCTTGGGCTTTCCATTCAGTTTAATCCCGTTTTCTAGTGTTAGAACTTTTCGGAGAACATGTTCTAGAACCAAATTGAAAAGCATAGGTGATAGGGCATCTCCTTTTTTAAGGCCAGTAAAAACCGCGAATTCGTCTGTCATCTCGTTCTCGATCTGGACCCTCATTCGGCTATCTTTGGTAGCAACTTCATATTTACTAGTTTCTCCGGGATATGGAAATTCCTAAGAATGTTGTACAGGATGTTTCGGTCAATACTATCAGTATTTAGTAAAATCTCAGATCAGACTTTAGTAAAAATCAGACTTTAGTAAAATCTGCAAATAGTGAGTGGATGTTCTGCCCGTACTCCCACTTTTTTCCAAAATCTGATCGTATCGTATCGTAATAGTACGGTTTGGGCGGAAACCGCATTGATCGTCACCAATATTTTTTTTCGTGTATGGTTCAAGTCTCTTCAACAGTACATATGACAGCACGCTGTTGGTAAGAGAATGCACGAATCCATACTTGTCGAGAATCAAACCTTGGTTCTCTCGACATCGCCGTGGGCCGGTCTCAACCGGCTGAACCGCTAGCGAACGGCGTGCGTTGCAGGTGACAGGGGAACGAGGAGAAGCGGGGGGAGCGACTCCCACTACGTCGTGTCAAACTCACTCGCCATCTTACGTTGTATGAGGTCACTGCTTGTGCCAACGTTAAACTTGTAAAGCATTAAACCATCGCAAACACAGTCCACTTTTCATTTGTATACCTACCAACACCGAGACCTTTAACAATTAACTATGTCCTTTTGTTTGACTGTTTCACGGTTAAACCGCTGCATTGGTTTCAATAAAATTTGTGTTGAAAATACTTTGTATTAATATAATAAACGCGATAAACGACAAACATACACGCGGTCGAACAAAAGCTAGTGCATTATAAACATTCAGATGACGTTGTCGGCGGTGCACCCGTTTTAAAGCCCTAATTTTGGTTTTGGACGGTGCAAATATACTTGAGAAGAGAAGGAGCTTGAGAATAACTTATATCTCAACATTACAGACAAACAATCGAAGCTTATTTAAAACTTAGCGCCACCCGTCCCGGCTGCTACATTATTTTGTTGTGTAACTTTTTAAACTGTTCAACACATTGTAGTGAACCTGGTATTGTGGAATGTATGACACCACTGCACTATATTATGACATTTGCAAATGAACGGCCACATTAATTGAGTTCATTCATAATCTTCACAAATATGCCGACGTGCCTTCTTAACGTTGGGAACTGAATTGGTTACTTATTCGCCAACGCCACAATCAACGAGCTCAGACCTCTCTATTTTCATTCTTCACTTCCTCGTCCTCACCTACTTATCTCGCTGCCTACTTCTGTTCAGAAAAGGATCCTCCAATCACGACAAAAATCGTCGCTCAGACAACAATCTGTTTCGCTATCTCCCTCCTACAATTTTGAATTCGTGAACTCTTCGTTCTTAGTCCAAGATGATCTACTCCGGAATGCTTCTTCTTCTTCTTAAAATTACAATATCCGTTTATTCTCAATGACGTGGTAGAGACCACCACGATAATACACCAACAAATTTTCTTATATTCATTATGTATATATGTAAATTACATATAGAACTACAAATTAAATACGTAATGGTGTGTAGGGTTAAAGGGTATATTTTCATACGTTTAGTTATATAACTTGTGTGCGTTTACCTCGCAAGACTTGTACACAACCGAGGGTAGACTGGTAAAGAATGCCCTGGACTCCTCACCTCACGTTCAGTTCTTTAGATCAGAATTGTGTTTTTGAAATTTTCTTAGGAAATTCCTAATAGCTGCCCGGAGTTTTGGAAGTTTGGCGTCATGAACATCTATGGGAATCGTTATTGGGAAGTCAGTGCTCTAAAATATACTGACAACTAGTTCAATCTTCGAATTTCAGTTCTCCCTAAGGGTTGCGGAGGTCAGATGCCAGTCGCTCCGTGCAAAAACTGAAATTCAGGTAAAACCGGTTGGACGCGCCATAATGTCATTTTTATTAATTGTCGCGTTGACTGACTGATGAACGCGGCATTATATCCACATTTCGAAACGACCTCCGATCGAGGAGGTCGTTTCGGCCTCCAACGCAGACTGTCGAACTACAGCGTCGTGACGCGTTCGCATTCCGCATATAAAGAAGTGTTTCGTTCTTCGCCGCAAACCGTCGTTGAAGGCGTGTGTCGTTACGGACAGTGACAGGCCTGGTGAATTGGACAAGTGGCCCCTCGCAGCAGCCGCCAGCCCCAACGCGTGAAGGCACCACAGAGAGGTCAGTCCCTACCTATTAAAACGAACTGTCTGTCCATTTTCTCCTGTTTTCCTAAAGTCAGTTCGTGTCCCGTTTATGTCGCGATCCATCAGTCAGTTTAGAACAGCCTCGCACATACCGTAGCAGTAGATACGGTGTCTGCCATTTTGTGAGAACCCCGCAAATATACAGTCGATTGAATTCGCAAGCAATTATTATTATGAACGCATTTTTCTTAACCATTGCGTATAAAGTCAACATTTTATACCACCGGTTGAACTAGAAACTTGGGAATAATAGCTAGGAGCATAAGAATAGTTTATTAGTGGAAGCAAATCGTAAAATTACTCGTATCGGAGAATACTTTGAATGAAAAACTATAAATATCATTAAATATTATATAAATAAATTGTTTTATTTATGAGCTACGCAAAGCTTTCAGTTTCGCCCTAAGTACAAAACTCTTGATTCTATTTGTTTGATATATGAGCCTGCCAAACTGATTCTACTGTGCCCGATTGACGGCATGAACAGAATCCGAGAGTGATGGTCACCATATTCACGGTGAGGGCACAAAATGCTGAAATAAGCGTGGCTCCATTGGTCCTTGAGTTAAATGTGTAAAGTATGAAGTAGCGCAACATTACAACATAGTGGCAGCTGAGCACAAGCAGCGTTGTCGTGCCACAAGTTAACCCACACCAGTACGTCCGGTTGCATCCAAGCAACATCTATCCGTTTCTGATTTTATTTCAAAATGTCTTTGATTTAACAACAACGTCGCCTTCTTGTACAACTTGAAAGCAGTGGTAGAATTTCAAAACGATAGTAAGGAGAGGAAGACAACTGCCTCGTTGGTCTAGTGGTTAGCGTATGCTCCTGCTAATGAAGAGGTCTCGGGTTCAAATCCCGGGTCGGGCCAAAGTGTTTTTGGGATTTTCTTAGGAAATTCCAAAAAGTGTTTTTTTTCTGGATTTTCTTAGGAAATTCCTAATAGCTGCCCGGAGTTTGGAAGTTTGGCGGTGATTCACGCCCGTGCCTCGGAGAGCACGTAAAGCCGTCGGTCCCGGTTGTCATGAACATCTATGGCAATCGTTATTGGGAAGTCAGTGCCCTCAAATATACTGACAACTAGTTCCATCTTCGAATTTCAGTTCTCCCTTAGGGTTGCGGAGGTCCGATGCCAGTGGCTCCGTGGAAAAACTGAAATTCAGGTAAAACAGGTTGAACTAGTAGCCGACCCCAAATAAACTTGGGAATAACGGGTAGGAGGATAGTAAGGAGAGGAATAGCAAACCGGACTATAACAAAGGCCAGTGGAACAAGCTCGACGAGTTGAAGTCTTCAACATTACAGTATCATGACCGTATTTTGCAGGAGATCTTTACTTGTCTGAGGTACGCTTTGAAAAGGGAAAGGAAACATACCAAAAATATACATATGTCTTGAATCAGTACAGGCAACCTCGAACGATTTACCAAACTACCCAGTGCCCTTATCTCGACAGGAGAGAGGTCAAACGACATACATATACTTATGTGAAAAAGCATCTCACTAAGCCCCCATACATTATTGTCTGCATTCGCGGCAAGTGTAGTCCCCACTCTTGGATTCTGCTCATGCTTTCCATCAGGCAGGTTTGTCTCTTTGGTAGGCTGCATGTATATAAAAAACAATCGTCACTATTCAAACTGCCCGGAGAATTGCGTAAAGTTTACTAGGCTAACAATTCCCCACGCGCAAATAGAGTTGAAATGAATCGAACATATCTTCGGCGTTTCTTCTGTATTAATATGTAAGGTATAAGTAACATTGGACAACAGTAATACATTATTCTAAGGCTAAGTACACACGAAGCGTTTTTCTCCCGTGCCCGCTGCGGTCGTGGAACTGCGGTTTTTTTTCTATACACACGAAACCGGTTATTTGCGCGGTTACGCGGCCGTCGCGGTTGCGATCTTCGCCCGCCACGTTTGCGGGCAATGATCGCAAGATAGGCGGTTGCAAGATGCGGTAATGTTTAGTTGAGGTTCAGACCGCCACGGACACACCAGAAACGAGCTGTTGCATTATATTTACTTCACAGAAGAATTAAAAGCCTCGCCAAGATACGTCGAACGAAGAGCGCGCGGGCGCAACCCGCCGAGGGCGCGGGCGACCGCGACCCGCGCGGTTCTACAGGTTGCCCGCCGGTGCAGCGGGAGCCGCAAACAACCGCGCACACCGCGGGCGTAAAACGCGTCGTGTGTTGTGCTTTGTTTTTTTAATATAAATCTGTATTCTACGGAAGCTGCGGGCCCGCAACCGCAGCGGGCACGGGAGAAAAACGCTTCGTGTGTACTTAGCCTAGATGTGTACTAACTTGCAATTTAATATATCTTCTATATCAATCATCATCATCAACAGCCTTTAACAGTCCACTGCTGGACATAGGCCTCTCCTTAGAAAGGAGGTTTTGGCCTACTATACCACGCTGGCCAGACGGGTTGGTAAAGGGTTAGTTTCAAGTTTTCTCTATCAATCAATTGATGATGCTAGTCTATATCAATACAAACTCTAAATTATTTTGGTGTATCACGAAACACCATGGTTCAAGTGAACATACTGTTCCCTACTTGTAGTGATTCTTTTGTTCATAATAAATGCTTTTTTAGGGTTCCGAAGTTTATGACTCGGAACCTTTATGGATTTGTCATGTCCGTCCGTCCGTCCTCGACTTACCGATTAAACGGTAAGTGCTAGAAAGATGAAACTTTGCATGAATATGTGTTGTAATTACGTCGACAAAGTGCTACAATAAAACTATGAAAAATAATTTTATTTGCGGTACCTCCCCTACCCGTAAAGTGGGGATGATTTTTTTTCGCGGCTACCCCATCGTGTGGGGTATCATTAGATAGGTCTTTTAAAAACAGATTAAAAAAAGATTTCTAAGACGATTTTATGATTTAGGTATCCGTTTGCGAGATATTCAATTTAAAGGGCACTTTTTTGTAAAAACAGGGCATCCCCCCCCTCTAAAAGCTAAACGGCTGGCTCAAAAAATTTGGAAAAATTCATGATGGTGGTCCATATAATGAACTTTGAAGGATAACTATAACGGATTCGATGACTTTGTTAGTTCAGAAGTTATAGAGGCTTAAATTGTAAAAGGCGTAACGTTAAAATGTACGTTTGGCAAAGCAGCTGAGACGTTCTATGGCGACAACTGAATAGCTAACACGAGGGCGAAGTGCGCGGCCGTCATCCCGCGCGGTTTAACAGGTTCAACGACGCGACCTTGACACACAAGCACACAGCACAGTCGTACAGCCGCCGCATACGACACTCTGACCACGGTGACGACTCTTACCTGGACCGCGCTTTGTCGTTCAACAAAGCACAGGACAATTCACTTACCTATTTGATAATTTAACAAAAACATAAAGAATTTTTTTTTATTTAATTAACAAATATGTAAATGAATTGTCCTTTGTGTAAACTATAAATGTACTTGAAATTCTGTATTCGATGCAGGATTCATTAGGTTTTTTTGTCATCGCATCTGGCTGTACTTCACCAATTAGCGTAGCTTTTGTGGAACAGAACAGGTTTATGGAAAAACATCTGTCATGTATACTTAGCGTTGTAGTGACTGGGAAACGAAGCTCCATCGAAGTTAAATCTGTCGGCTCATACGACTACATGTCTCACTTTGGTTTATTGACATTGATTTTACTTCCACATTGTTGCTTACATATTTTAGTTCTTTAAACAAGCTAGTATTCCCTAGCACAGTGTCGTCATGCAAAAGAACACCCTTCCGAATCATTTACATATAGAAAATATCTTGATCCCTGCCGGCACTGCACACATGTACACAGGCACCTATTATGCGGTTCACTTGCTTGTATTGTGTACGTAGGGTTAGAGCACAAAAAAGAATCACTCGCATCCTACACAACCACCGCCGCCATTGCTCTTTGAGAACGATGCTGTAATTTGAAATTAGGAGGTTTTCTACCAAGTTTGTACATATATGCGACTATGTGTCCAAGTCACAGGAAGGGTCTGTTAAGTTCCCTGTGGACAGAAACAAGTTATTTCAAACAGCTGGTTTGGGTTGGGTTTATTTTACCGGCAAATTATTTTTTTACTTAAAAACAGTTATTACTTTCAGTAACTCGTCATTACCTTTTATACAAGAGTTTGTAGTTATGTTACTGGAAACCAGTAATATAGAATGAGGGAAACACCGTCACTTTGGAAATCTCAATTTAATGAAAGCTTTTTCCACGTCACAGTTCCTCGGCGGAAATGATATAAAAGCTAGAGATTAAAACAAGTTTGAACCAATGAGCTCTTAAATAGTTATGTATAACGTTCCATGTGTATAGCTATGTAGTCGAACGAATCTAACGAGGTCACCGCTTGCACAAACAGTTTTACCTGATAGTTTTTTCTTCATCTCATACAAACGTCTGATATAACAACAATAGAGTTGCTCTTAAGAACGAAGTCCCCTCACTCGACACAATCCGAGAACATCTGTCGATTCCGGCTCGTCCTTGCTTTTTATTCAATGGGTTGCGAGCAGATCTTGGCTACCTATTGAATTTGTATAAACGTGTGGAACACCGCTTAAGCAGGGTCTCTTTTGTGTTTTTCTCTTACTTGAGTTATTGAATGTTTATTTATTGACGTAACAGCGTAACTTCGTAATATATTATAGATATATGCAAATATTTTGTCTTATCAGAGTTATCAGCTTAGGGTGTCAGTACCTTAGCGCACACACACACATCAACTGGTTAGTCTTCTCAATTTCGGCTACGTGTCAACAAAAAAACAACAATAAAATAAATGGTTACCACTCAAGCTGGTTACGGTATTCGGACATGTGATCATATTCGCGTAATCCAAATATAATTGTTATACATAGATTTTGGAGTCTCTCAAGCCTATTTCAATTGGTCTTCAGTGAGATCTAGATAGCTGGCATCGGCATAATCGCGGATGGGGAAAAGAAGTGATTTTGTTAAAACAACCTTAATTGATTTGCCGTAGGCTGTGCAAATATTATAATACTATATAATAATATGTAGTATTATAATCCTTACTACTTACTTACTAGTGTCACCTATATATCAAAGTTTATATTATCAACTTTGATATATAGGTGACCTTTACTGACACGGATTTCTTTAAAAATAAACATAATTATTCGTGTTGTAGTCTCCGGGACTGGCGTAGGTAACGGTAATGACAAAAGAACGTGCGCGCGGCACGAGGATGCGGTACAAAGACGAGCGAGGGGAGCGGGCCGGGGGGAGGGGGGGGGGGATTAGAGGCTGCACGCGACAGCTGTTCGCGGCAAAAACACGAACAGGAACGTCTCGCGTCATTGTCCTGCGCCAAACCTCGGCGCATCTCACCTGTGCCCCGTGCCCCGTGCGCGCGCGTAACACACCGTCCTCAACGCGCGCGTGTGTGCGTATATATATATGCTAATGATTTGTGTTATACGTAATTGCTCAGTTTATTACACTTAAACATAATTTAAGAGTAAATACATACCTACATGTAAAACATATTAGTGCAGATGTACAGACACTCACTCGTTACAAAATGACCTGTTCAATAAAATATTATGTGAACATCTGTCTGCGGCAGCACGTCCTCCACTGTCACTGCTCCGCTCTCTGCACCTAAGGCTCGTAGGGTGTTCTTACTTACACTAATATTCCTCGATCTATACAAATAAATAAAATTGGGAGTGTCTGTATGTAATATCAAATAAACAGTTTTCTACTAAATGCGTATCAAAGTATATGTAGGTATGTGTATACGGTACTGACATCAAAAAGGCTATTTTTTTAATTTTTGCCTGTCTGTCTGTTTGTTCCGGCTAATCTTTGGAACGACTGGACCGATTTTGATGGAACTTTCATTGGTAGAGAGCCCAAAAATTATGAAAAATAATTTTATTTGGGGTACCTCCCCTACACGTAAAGTTGCCTTGACTGCACGGTTGGCCTAGTGGTTTAAGCGGTCGCCACGCCGCTTCCTACTGCGCCTAGTGTCGACGGTTCAAATCCCACGTGAGATAACACTTTGTGTGATTCACAATTTGTTGTTCTGAGTCTGGGTGTTCTTTGTGTCCGTTTCATGTATGTTTGTAAAGTCCCCCGCTACACAGGAATTTATATTCCTAATGCGGGAGTTGTCTTTTAAAAAAAAGAAAAAGAAGTGGGGATGTTTTTTTTTCTCGCGGCTACCCCATCGTGTGGGGTATCATTAGATAGGTCTTTCAAAAATAATGTAGGGCTTCTAAGTCGATTTTTTGATTTAGGTCTTTGTTTGCGAGATATTGCACTTTTTTGTAAAAGACAGGTCCCCCCCCCCTCTAAAAGCTAAATGGCTGGTTTGAAAAATCGTGATGGTGGTCCATCTAATAAACTTTGAAGGAAAACTATAATGGATTAGATGACTTTGTTAGTTCAGGAGTTATAGAGGCTTAACTTGTAAAATGCACTCACTTGGAAAACGTCATAAAAAATTAACGTATTAATACGTAAACATACATCCGTATAGTCTCTGATAGTGCATCGGTACTTAAATCCCTGAATAAAACCCATGTCACTTCGAAACTCATAATGGACTGTCACAACGCGTTAGAACGCGTTGCGACCTCCGGCCGGAATTCAGTGACAATACAATGGATAAAAGGACACAGCGGATCGCTAGGTAACGATGCGGCCGATGAGCTGGCTAGGAGAGGGTCGGGCGCAGCGGTTTTCGGACCCGAACCCGTGGTGCCTGTCCCATTCAGCCAGCTCCGTGGTTGGCTGCAAGAATTTACCCGCACACAAGCACAACACCACTGGCTATCTGTCCCAGGCTGCAGACAATCAAAGGAAGCCATGCCACTTCCTAATGATAAACTAACCAAACGCCTATTGCGTTTGGACAGGGACAGTCTGCGGCTGGTGGTAGGAACTATCACCGGACACTGCTCACTAAACAAACACTTCCACACCATAGGCATAACTGACAGTCCCCTATGCAGAACATGCTTAGGGGCAGAGGAAACGGTGTCACATGTACTCATTGAGTGCACAGGTGTCACCGAAACACGGAAAAACACACTTGGATCTCCTAAATCTGTTGCAGAATGTCTGGACAGACTCGGAGACCTTATCCGCTTCTGGAGGGAGGTGGGCTGGCTGGAGTGATGGCCGCCCTCACGTACAATGGTCCACTTAAAGGACTAAGTGCGGAAACCACCCACATAACATAGAACATAGAACATACGTAAACATAACAATTATCTATTGGATACGATTTTAAATCCACGTACCATTATGGGTGACTGAGGAACCCTTTCCTGTGGCCTGACACGCACAGGAAAGGGTTCGACACCGATTTTTTATAGATTAGTTTCGCTAGGCAACGTAACTCGCGATTTACAACAATAACGCGAGTACCTAATACCGCGGGACCCTAGTAGTAGTACCTATATGTTAGATATTGAAGAGATTATGTAGCGCAATTGAACAACGAACAAAGATAAAAACCAAACTTATCAAATTGTTCAGCATTATCATTACAATCTAGAAAATAGTCGATGAATTTAGTTTTTTTTTTGTGGATCTTGCTGTAGCAGTGTCTATGTGTGTAGGGCACAGTTTTTGTGTTGAGAAGCGTCCAAGGGCGCCGCCAAGATGACAGCGCGAGCAGATGGCAGCGAGCGAACACCTGCTCATAGCGCGGCTGCGACCGCCTTTAGCACTCGGAGGGCTTCATAGTATATCGAGATACATTTTGATTTTAAATATTGATCTTATGCAATGCAGTTGAACTGTTAACAATTGAAGCTGAATAATGCAGAGATGATGAATAATAACGAAGACTCGCCCTGACAAACCACTACTTTCACGAAACAATTAATTATTTTCAAAGGCGCTGTTTACTTCGTGCATTGTAATAAGTCACATATTTGGATTGTAATGGCACCCTTCTGAACGTTATCGTGTGAGGAGTGTCGCACTCCGGTCAAGATTGGAGAGCGATGCTCGATTTGTGCTGTTTGTGCGTGGCGTATCTCTGTTAGTTACACTGTCATCTGTCGTAAATGAATCTCTTACGTGAGCATACGTTCACAAAGGCGTATATTAAATATACTACATTTTGTTTACACATCTTAGTCTCATCGATGGCAACAGGTACCTAAATCACATTCATCACTCCAGCGAACAGACTAGACAATCGGGAGTATGTCTTGAGAAAGGAATATTGGTGGTCAGGGTGGATCGGAGATTGCTAGCAAAAGGTCGAGGTCGAATCGTACGGACCTGTGGGGGATACAGTGACCTGGATGAGTGCTAAGCGCGGGGTGGAGGGGTGTTTGGGCGGCGGGCGGTGTCGGAAACCTTAGAAGAGATAAGAATGCAGGAGGCGGCGGCGGCAGCTGCGCGCGCGGAATGCGCACCTGGCCTGCACTCGCCGCACTCGCTAATAACTTTCCTATCTATTTATTTTTACCAAGATATTTTTTTTGTAAATATATAGATAATGTTTCTATAAGTATTTGTTTTATGTTTTTATTCGTTTCGTCCAAACTACACGCATTTGTAAAAATACAGTATGAAGAGTACAATTACGATACAGTTTAGTTGCAATATATAAACCTAACTAAACTTATATGTATAAACATACAAAAATATGTAAAGCAGTGTACGCTATAATTGTTCATTTGCAATTTATTTTATGTAATTAATAAGTAAATAGGTCAAGGAACTGTGAATTAATAAGTACTGTTGTCCCACTCTTGAATTGTGCTCATGTTGTCCACAAGGTAGAGCACTCACTTTGGCAAGCTCAATATAAATAAACAAATATAGCTTAATATTGATATTTTAGTTTTTTTTTAATTACGTAAACCCTTTAGGTACATCTTGTAAAATATTGATGCTATAAGTATGGGCATAGTTTTATTCGGATCAGAGCAAAAATTACATAGAAAATGACACTTCACTCAAATAAAGCATTTTTTAAATTTCCATCCTGCCTGTAGCTCTTATTTTGGGTAGGACTTTGCAGACCCTCATTTTTAATGCCCAAGATAAACAAAATGTCTTTGTTGCACATATTGTTTAAGCTATTATACATACATTACAAACTCACATTATCTAGTCTTCTCTTTTTTTTTACTACAATATAAAAGATATGCAACAACTTAATCGTTGTAAAAAATAATGATTTATTATAAACAATACATTCGTGTGTCGTTATGCGACTCGATTACCACTTTTGTGTCGCTAGCTTATCAGTTGTCGCGTTACATACATAATTACGGTGCACGCCTCTGTCGTCGCAAATAATGCACCAGAAGCGGAGAAGTCTGACTTCAATAAAAAATATACACTTCAGCGTACACTGTTCAAAAGTAAGGAGTCGTTCGCGAATAGTAGCACCTCGCACCGGTGTGAGGTGTGGAGGGGGGGCAGGGGGGCGGTGTACGGCAGGTGCGCCCGGCGCGTATATAGCGGCGCGGGCCGGCGCGCGCACCACTCGCGCACGACTCCGCGCACGGGGACCACACACTGTACTCTACTGACAACATGATCATCTGCCTCTCCGGGTTCGTCATAGCCGGGTCAGTTCCCTCACTTCTATATTCAACACCTATACGTGTCAACTAGTTCGTTATTCGGTGCGTGCGCGTGGATCGAAGCTTTAAATCATAGTTGTCGGTTAGTGTCTCGAGTGAACGAGTGATCGTAGTTGACGGCGAGTGTTGTTCGTTGCAGAACGTCGCCGACGTCGATGCCGATGATACGCAACGACACATCGGCGGTGGAGCGCATGTTGGGCGTCGCGCCGGCGGTGGGCGTGGGTTTGGGCGTGGGGCTGGGCGCGCGCTACTCGCCCCACCACCACCAGCTGCTACAGCACTTCGCACCGCCCCTGATGCCACACAGAGGTAACTATCTCTTCCGCTCTCTCAACTTTGGTATATTCGATAGAAACTAAACGACTTTCAATTACATACATCTATCATCTAATCAGCGCCCTTAATTATTTCATTCATCTATGTAATTATGTGTATATGTTGTAATGTTGTGTAGTGATGCCCAATTTCGGTTTAACAGAGTACAGTGGCGAGTTAAGTCATCTGATTTCTATTAGTTAAGTAATAAGTGGCAAGTAGACAGTAGCCTCCACACATAAGCGAGTGAGTTATATTGTATAGATACAAAAAATGGACTTGTATTATTGAATTCATTTATTACGTAAGACGATTTTTATTAGTTTTGACCACCGGCCCCTCCCCTAAGAAACAAAAAATAAGAATAGGAGGCGTATAATATTTATATCGTAAGAATCTAAACGTAGAAAAAACAAATATACCTTTTGCTAGTTTTGATGTTTACTTTTAAAAGTTTTAAGCAACGTTTACAATCTTTCGGAGCTTGGAATCGTTCTAAATATTTAGATATCACTCCTCTTAATTATCAATCAAGACTACCCCTCACCCCTTGTTAGAAAGAAGGATATGGTCGACCCGCCCTCCTCTCCCAAAACGTCTTACGTAATAAATGAATGGCCCCCATTATACATTAAGAGACATAGTTTCTCAAGAAACATTAGTAGAATTATTAATAATATTAAAAAGTAGTACTGCCAGACTTCTGGTGTCGGCGGTTAGGTTGGTAGGGTTCGGGAGATGACTTACCGTTCACACGAGATTATTCACCTGGCATAACTGTCATAACTGTCCTTGATGAAGTGTAAATCTGACAGTCTTGTTTTGAACATTATTACGTTGTTTATGAACTTTTCTGAGGACAGTTTCAAGTATTAAAGCACAGCATTCACTTAGAAAATATGTAATTCCGTGCGACCTATATGGGATTTCTCTCTTCACTATCAAATTTGAAAACTGATGCATGTTGATGTGTCAAATGGAAAATCTCCAAAACACTAGAGTTCACTAGAGAGGGAAGGCCCTTGATATGAAAGAAATTGTCGTAAAATGATGGTCACAAATACAGCGAATAGTAGCGGTACTCACAGAAACTGTTAACGATTACACGTCATCGTCGTCAACCTTGATGCGGTGACAAATCGCAAGGAACAGTAAATAAGCGTTCCGTCTCTTTGTCGCAGGGGTCGGCCGCTCCAGCAGCAGCTCGGCCGAGTCCGTGTCCAGCCACAGCGCGTCCCCTCCGCCCGCGGGAGGGGCGGGGGCGGGCGGTGGGGGGAGAGCGCGGGCCAGCCGGGTGCGCACTCTGTACGCGTGCCTGGGCGAGAGCGAGGGCGAGCTGTCCTTCGAGCCCAACCAGATCATCACCAGCGTGGTGCCGAGCGGCGAGCCGGGCTGGCTGCGAGGCACGCTCAACGGCAAGACCGGGCTCGTGCCGGAGAACTACGTCGAGCCTCTGCCCTGAGCGCAGCCCGACCGCCGCCCAACCGCCGCACACCAAATACCATATCGTAGTCCTACGTTGTTGATTCTTTGTACGTTTTGTATATTTTGTACATTGTAAATAAGAGTTGTTGATATTTTAACTATTTATATTATATTTGTTGTGAATCGTACCAAATATACTATGTATTACATATCCGGAGCTCGCGCCCGAGATAAGATAAAGACTAATTCGAAAGAAAAACGTTTTTTATTTAATCTTACAACCTCGCGTACGAGGAAACGTCTGAGGATCGGCGGCGTAATACATATAAAGCGAAGTATATTCGTCGACGGCTAGTCCCGTCGCGACGCTAGGCGCGGGCGGCGACTCACTCGCTCGCCAGCCGCTCCAGCGTTCGCCCCTCCGTCGCGCGCAGCACGCGCAACTGCGACGCGTACTTGTCCTGCATCGAGCGGAGCCGCGCCGCGCTCTCCTCGGCCTGCGCGCGCATCTGCCGCTTGAGCTCGGCCAGCGCGTAGTCGCGGGCGCTCAGCGCGTTCTCCAGGTCGTGCGCGCGCGCGCCCAGCAGCTCGGCGCGCGCCCCGGCCGTCTCCGCGTCCGACTCGGCGCGGGCCAGCGCCGCGCGGTAGGCGCGCAGCTCCGACTCAGGCCGCGCCTGGGCGGCGGGCGCGCGAGTGGCCGCCGCCAGCCGCGTCTCGCGCTCCGCCAGCGCCAGCAGCTCGCGGCGTAGGCGACGCACGTGCTCGGCGCGACGCTCTGCCGCCAGCGCCGCGCGCGCCAGCGACTCCACGTGGCGCGCCGCCTCGAAGGACTCGCCGCGCGTGCGCTGCAGCTCGGCGGCATCGAGCGCGCGGCACCGCTCGGCCTCGCGTAGCGCCGCCTCGGCCCGCAGACGCGCGGCGCGTTCCTCGTGCAGAGCGGCCTGCAGCCCAGTGCCGGCTGCGGGCGGAGGCGGGGGTGAGGGCGCGGGCGGGGCGCGTTGCGAGCGCGCGCGCAGCTCGTCACGCTCGCGTGTTAGCGCTCGCACGCGCTCGGCGAGCGCGGCGCTCCGCAGCTCGAGCGCGCGCACCTCGCGGCAGCGGCCGAGCAGGCGCCGGTTGCGCTCGGCGTGCGCGTCGCGGCGCCAGCGCTCGTACATGAGTTGCGCGTGCGCGAAGGCGAGCTGCTCGGCGAGCTCGGCGGGCGGCCTGGCGGCGCGGCCCGAGTACGTGTCGGCCATGTAGGCGTCGAGCCGCTCGCAGGGGGCGACGCCCTCCCCGCTCTGTCGACGCAACGACTTCGTTTTAAAAACGGATTCGGTCGAAACCGTTTTATTTTAGTAGTTTTCGAAGACGAGTTGTACTACTTTACAGACGTATACTGTTCGCACCTGTATGTAGATTACGATTAACGTTCATCGAGACACAGAGGGATCACTGAAGCTAAAAAAGTAAATCGAATAAAAACAGAACACAACACATACGAAACAGCCAAAAAATATTTATTGTTCCTTCCTAAAATTATAAAGTACTAGCTCCAGCCCGGGGCTCCGCTCGTATCCTAGGGGTATAAAGAATGGATGTTGGCCGATTCTCAGACCTCTCTCTACCCCGATATGCACACAAAATTTCATACAAATAGAAAGAAAGAAAGTTCCAAATCGGTCCATCCGTTTCGGAGCAGTATGGCTACTACTAACATTGTGACACGAGAATTTTATTTATTATGAAATAAAATGTTTTAATAGCTTACTACTAGGTATGTACGACCTACGTATGAGATGAGGATCACGCGACCTGGTGCTCTGTGTGGTGTGCCGTAGAGCGACGCGGTAACAAGTAGCCATGCACAGGCGTTATCCTCTTAAAAGTAGCAGTAGGAAGATACGGATACCAATCATACAGAATGGAGTTTATGGAGAGAAACGTTTATTATAAATATCATTAAAAACTGCCCAGCGAAGAGTCTGAAACTAGCGATATCCAGCCCCTAATTCAGTATGTACTTGTTACAATGACTGGTTCTTACAGACGAGAACCTCTCGAGCAAGTAGCAAGCTCTTTCTTTCCGCACAACACCGAACAGTAGGTGGCCAAAGATGAAACTTTGCATGGATATGTAATTCTATCGACAAAGTATCACATCGACAAAGCACTATTAAAATCATGAAAAATATTTTTATTTGTGGTACTTGCCCTACTCGTAAAGTGGGGTTGTTTTTTTTTTCTCGCGTCTACCCTACGAATAAATAATAAGTCAGGAAGTCTAACTCAGAACAAATTTCACACAAAAAGTGGCCCTACTTGAAACCAAAACGACTTATGAAACAAAAACCAATCTTAACCGAGGTTAGAAATGCACATTGTTTGTAATTGGTTTGAATTCAAAACGAAAGCAGGAATTGGTTCATGCGCTTGCTGCAATGTCTGTTAGGACAGCAGAGTCATAGTAGCGTGGACGATGTTATGTTATAAGTCGACCGGACATAATATAATAATAAAACAATTTAATTGTATAATGTTTATATATTTGTTTTTTTTTTCGTAATAAACTCTATGTCCCCCGAAATATAATTAATTTATTAAGTTTTGGCCTAGAAGACATTAAAAAAGAATATTTTTTCGCAATGTAGTGAAGACGGATTCGGAGAAATTCAACGATTACACAGTTTATAAAAAAAAATTAAATGGTCATTATTTATTTGTCCGGTGTCTGTTTAAGCGAAATATCCTTCACAGTTAATCTTTCATTTCTGCGTTCTAGATACTGCCTAAATAGTATTTTTTAATATTAATAATTTATTCACACAAAATAATGTGTATACAGTTGTCATTGAGTACATTTAATGAGGGTCACAGTCCTTAATTTAACATCATGCGAATGGCAGTAACAAAACAGCAATTTTCTGTTTATTTATCTATTAGGTAGCTATCACATATCGTTGAATATGACTATGAATAATGTAATTATATAATAATATTATATAATTTAATAATATTATATAATTTAATAATATTAAATATAATTTAATAATATAATTTAATAATATTTAATAATATTATATAATTTAATTCATACAATTTGTATTGAAGCGATTTGAGCGGATTTTTGCGCTCCGCCCCGACACGCTGCGGCCCGGCATAATGTGCTCGAACCTTTAATCACATGTTTTTAGAACAAAGGTTTTTAGAACAATTTTTTTCGTAGTTTATGTTTTAGCATGTGTGTTCTAGGTGTATTCAAAGCAAATTTAATATCTGATGATGGTATATTTATTGGCGTGCCGCATAATCCTCTTTCTATAAAAGTATTGACTTCGTCTGAAACAAGATTACTATCAATTTTTTTCTTGGTTCCTCTGCAACACCATTGATATAGTCAGTGATGATTTTATTCTCCAAGAAAAAAAAAAAATCAAAAATTTACTGACTTCATGTTGCATAGTGTTGTGGGTTCTTCATTAGTGGGTGTAGCCTTAGTTACTACTTAGGCTACACCCGACGTCGGTACACGTGGCTACACACATAGGTCTTTTAAAAACATTGAGAGGGTGCCGAGGCTAATTTTTTATGAAGGTATCCGTTTGTGAGTCATTTAACTTATTATGTTTACATTTATTCAAAGCCACTTCTACATGTTGCGTCGTGTCCAGTCGTCAATAACATACCAATTACATTTACGTTAGTACAATAATAATTGAAACGAACAGTTTAATTCGATACCTACACGTTTTATATACTAATATTATAAAGAGTAAAAATTTGATTGTTTGTTTGTAATGAATAGGCTCCGTAACTACTGGACCGATTTGATAAATTCTTTGACTATTAGAATCGTACATTATCGGCGATAGACATAAGCTAAAGAATGTTTTCAAAAAATCGGCCAAGTGCGTGTCAGGCCACACACAGGAAAGGGTTCCTCAGTCACCTATAATGGTATGTGGATTTAAAATCGTATCCAATAGATAATTGTTATGTTTACGTATTAATACGTTAATTTTGTATAATATAATAAATAATAATAATATAATAAATAATAACTCCTGAACTAAGAAAGTCATCTAATCGGTTATAGTTTTCCTTCAAAGTTCATTAGATGGACCACCATCACGATTTTTTTCAGATTTTTTGAGCCAGCCGTTTAGCTTTTAGAGGGGGGGGGGGGTTTATAAAAAAGTGCCCTTTAAAGTGAAATATCTCGCAAACGGATACCTAAATCAAAAAATCGTCTAGGAAACCCTTTATTGTTTTTAAAAGACCTATCTAATGATACCCCACACGATGGGGTAGCCTCGAGAAAAAAAAAACATCCCCACTTTACGTGTAGGGGAGGTACCCCAAATAAAATTATTTTTCATAATTTTATTGTAGCACTTTGTCGACGTAATTACAACACGTATTCATGCAAACTTTCATCTTTCTAGCACTTACCGTTTGGACGGTAAGTCGAGGACGGACGGACGGACGGACATGACGAATCTATAAGGGTTCCGAGTTATGATCTTCGGAACCCTAAAAAAGTTAGGGATCCGTGTGAAAACTTCAACAATGTAACCCAAGGTGCGTAATTACACACTGTAATAAACACGTATTTAAGTATTATGAAATTATTTTTTATTTATTTACACATGGAAAACTTAGTTCCAAATATTAGAAAGTTAAGGCGGATTAGCATCAGAGAGCCAATTACAAGTTTTCACTAATAGTTATAGACTAATTTAAGACATTGTAAAAAAAAGGATAGAAACCAAAATTAACACACAAGGAAAAATAAAAAATCACACATCAGTGTCAAAGTTCATAATGACTGCATTACCGCAGATTAAATACCACACCATGTTTACTTGAAAAAACTAGTGCCCAGTAGCCTTCTAGCCGAGGATACACTAATTGAAAAGGGATCAATGTCATGCTGTTTACAATTTTGCTTGCATGCACTAAATAGCTGTTCTGCCTATAATTTGTTTTAGCTTGGGGAATGTGGAGAGGGGGGTTAAAACGTAGTGACTTAGATGGCACACATTAATATATATTTGTTCAAACAAAGACTAAGTCCGTTATTTTACGTCGATCTATAAGTGGGAGGAGGTGAAACATTTTGCATAGCCGGAGATAATCCTTGGAATGATACGGAATCTTTTGATGGTAGCAAAGATATTTGATAAAACGTTTTTGTATATTTTCAATACGATTGCTATACACTACATAGCACGGAATCCATATTCGAGACATACTCCAAATGGTAGTCCTTTTGCCCTTCAGACCTGAAATCTCGCGTTCCGAGAAACAAACAAATTCTTTAGCTTCTAAATATTCGAAACCACTGGGAACGTTAGTAGGCCTTATATTTTTAAAGGGTAGACGTGAGTTAGCTGGCAAGGAGAATAATGGCAATACTTCTCGTACAATCACTTTATTTTAGCTCTTGATCACGAAATACAGTTAGGAAATTGGATATCAGCCCGCGATTAATGATTTTAAATAATATTAATGATATAATAATAATTAATGATTTTAAATAACACCGAACACCTGATGCTTACACGAGATGATCTACGATTGTTTAGGTTTTACTATAAACTTTTGTAAAGGTTGACAACGCACTGGCTAGATGATACTGTATAAAAACAAAATGTCACTATGGCCTCGTGACATCGTCAAGTAAAAAATACAATTGAGAAAATATTCATTATGTGAGTATTGTAGTAGATTACAAGTGATTGAGATATTATTCCGACTTTCATTTAACCCAGCGCTTTCCAGCAAAAAGTTAACCTCGTTCATGGTCCGTTCGAAGCCGGTTGACAAAAAGCGCTGTTTTTGGGTAGCTTCTTCGGTGGTGAAACCGGAGTCACCCGTCTGGTTAGGTACTAGTTAGTGGATTGCTAACTAGAACAAAAGTTCCTACGCGGACGTCAGGAAGACGTTGGGCGCTGGAGGAACGTTGGTGTAAACGACGGTGCCTGGGTCTGATTAGTTTGAAATCAGGAGGCACAATCTAGCGGTGAATAAGGAGCTACAATTAAGTGGAGTTCGGAAGCATTGTGAAAAAATCTTCTACAAACACGACATCGACCAAGCACGTTTCACAAAGCGCTCACCAGAGGGCGCTGCGGCAAGTGATCCCACATTTTCGTAATATATTAAAATAAGAGTGTATTTCGATTATAGTGAACTAGTTGTGTTCTAGTATAGAAATAAATTAATATCTTCACAAATATGGACGCGTTTGAAGTTCTTCAGGAGGACATTAAAGAAAAAATGCTTAAGGCAGTCAGTAATTTCAAAAAGTCTCCTAAGGATCGACGAACGCGTGCATATGTAGAAACACGGCTAGAGAACTTCGAAAAACAGTGGGTATTGTTCTGTAATAATCATAATACTGTAGTTCAACAAGTAAAAAGGGCAGAATTTTATAGTTCAAATTATAATAAAAATTGTATTTATGATGTTGTGGAAGAATTATATATTGAACATAAAACTGATCTGAAGGAAATATTGATAAAACCTGAAACTACTTCTATTGCTTCACAGGAAGAGTCTGAAGGTAAGAATAAAGGCTTTAAAAATAGGGTTAAGTTACCGGAAATAAAAATCCCTATTTTTTCGGGGAACTACTCGGAATGGCACACCTTTAGAGACTTGTTCTTGGGTTTAGTACATAACGACAGTAATTTGGATAATTCTCAAAAGTTTTATTACTTGAAGGGTCACTTAACGGGTGAGGCAGAGCAACTGCTTCGCAACACCAAGGTCACAGGAGATAGTTACGAGTTAGCTTGGACAAAATTAGATAGCACGTACAATAACAAAAAGTTTTTAGCAAAAGGTATTATGAAAAAAATAATGAACCAAAAACCTTTATTGTGTGAATCGGCGTCGGGTATTAAATCCCTTTTAAATACAACTAATGATTGTTTGGAATCAATAAAAAATTTAGGAGTTGATATTTCATCGTGGGACTTAATAATTATTTATTTGGTTAGTGAAAGACTGGACAGAGACACGAAGAAGGCTTGGGAACTAAAGGTCTCCGAAGAACTTAGTGAGGAGCTACCTACCTTTTCAGAGTTCTCAAGGTTTCTCACGGGTCGCTTCAGAGGGCTTGAAGGCTGCGATAGTAAGGCTGAAGAGGCCAAGAAATCTCAAAAGAGATTGCAGTCTTATCACTCTATCAAGGATAAAGCGCTAATAACTCTTTCATGTGGATATTGTTCAGCTAGTCATAAAATCGGGGCATGTAAAGGCTTTATTAATGAACCTGTAACTAAACGTCGCCAGTTTGTTCAGGAAAACCACTTATGTTTTATTTGTCTCAACAGCAATCACTCCGCCAGGTTGTGCAAAAGTGCGCTAAGGTGTAAACAATGCAAGCGCCGCCATAATACATTGTTGCACCAGGATGTAGATGTTACCGGATCCAGTGGTACGGACGCTAACACTTCACTTGGGGAAGCTTCATCATCGAACGTGATAAAGCTAAATGATAGAGAATCGGCAGCATCGGGCGTCGAATCGGGTAAGTCACTGGTTTCGTGTGTTTCTACCGGGAACTGTCGGAAGACTGTGTTATTGACAACAGCTTTAGTTAAAGCCGAGTCAAGAGATGGTACATATCGGGTGGTTAGAGCGTTACTAGACCAGGGGTCGCAAGGTTCCTTTATAACGGAGGCTATGGTTCAATACTTGGGTCTAAAAAGGATTGCGACAAAAAATACTGTGTTGGGTGTAGGGGGTGACAAGAGCGTCACATCCAATTACACAGTCAACGTAAATATAAGGTCTAGAATTAATCCTAACCATCAAATAACGGTTAATGCCTATGTGCTGAAGTCGGTCACTGCCCTTCTCCCGGTTACTCAAGTAACCAGAGTAGAATGGGTAGACTTGACGGAAGAGGAGCTGGCTGACCCGGAGTACTACAGGCCTAACAAAATTGATATTTTGTTAGGTGCTGAGGTCTATAGTCAAGTTCTCCACGCAGGTGTTAAGCAAAATTTGAGTGGTACCCTGTTGGCACAACAAACCGCGTTGGGGTGGATATTGTCGGGGGTATCTGAGGTTGAAAACACGTCTAAAATTTACTCATATATCACTGTCATGCATTCTCGAGTTTCATCGGACGACCTATTAAAGAGGTTTTGGGAATTAGAACAAGAGCCGACTGAAACGACAAAAATGCTCACAGATGATGAGTTGAAATGTGAACAGTTGTTTGCAACTACTACCACGCGAAACGAAGATGGTCGTTACGTGGTTCGATTACCGCTTCGTGATGCAACCTTGATGAGACAGTTTGGGGATTCTAAGTCGATAGCTGAAAAACGGTTAAAAGGTTTAGAATTCAAATTAAGTAGAAACAGTTCACTAAAAGAAGAATATAGTAAAGTGATTAAGGAATATTTGGATTTAAATCACATGGAGAAGATTATGGATGACAAAACAAATAACCATTCGGCTATTTACTTACCTCATCATGCTGTCGTCAGGGAGGATAAGGTGACGACCAAGGTGCGAGTCGTCTTTGATGCATCCTGTAAGGGATCGAATGGGTTAGCATTGAATGACAATTTGTTAGTTGGACCAACGCTACAAGGTGATCTACGTAATATAATTATGCGTTGGAGGATAAATCGTATATGCCTGGTTGCGGACATCGAAAAGATGTACAGACAGGTCTTAGTCGATAGAAGAGATTCGATATTCCAGCGTATTCTTTGGAGGGATAACCCTAATGAATGCATTGATGAATATGAACTGACCACCGTAACATTCGGTACAGCTTCTGCACCTTTTTTAGCCGTTCGTGTTCTCCATCAAATAGCGTACGACGAATGTCATGATAATCCTCAAGCAGCTGAAAGCATTTTAAATGACTTTTACATGGATGATTACATGTCAGGAGCTGAAAGTGTAGAACAGGCATATGAGCTTTACAAAATAATATATACAGTCCTATTGAAGGGGGGATTTAAATTGCACAAATTTAATAGTAATAATAAAGAGTTAGTTGAAAAAATAAATGATGGCTTAGTTATAGATAAAAGTAAGAAACTAAAACTTAAGATAGATAATATCACCAAAATACTAGGACTCACCTGGGATTCCAATGCAGATGTTTTCAAGTACTCCATTGAACTCCCTACCATGACTGGACCTATAACTAAAAGGAAAATCATATCCGATATATCCAAGCTTTTTGATCCATTAGGCTGGCTAGCACCTAGCATCATTACAGCAAAGATTTTAATACAAAAGCTCTGGATAGCAGGCATAGGTTGGGATGATGAAGTCCCTAACAGTCTAGTTACTGAATGGGTTACATACCGTGAGGACTTACCTTCGTTGGGTGATATTAAAATCCCTCGGTGGTGCCACACCAGCTCCAACAGTCGCGAAATACAGCTTCATGGGTTTTCTGACGCTTCTAAGCTGGCTTATGCCGCCGTGGTATATTTAAGAGTTGTAGACGAAATGGGCAATGTAGACGTGGTTTTGATTACCTCAAAAACAAAAGTCTCTCCTGTTAAGCAAGTGTCAATACCGCGATTAGAACTATGTGGGGCAGTTTTGTTGGCTAAGCTCATGAGAGAAGTAGCTTCGGTTTTGAAGGTGGAGTCTCAGAATTTACATGCGTGGACTGACTCGGAAGTAGTTCTAGCCTGGCTGAATAGCCACCCGAGTCGATGGAAAACGTTTGTGGCCAATCGCGTGTCTGAAATCTTGAGCACGCTTCATACCCAATATTGGTCACACGTTTCATCTAACCAGAATCCAGCAGATTGTGCCTCGCGAGGTATAGCTCCGGGTAAGCTTTGCAGTACCTCCATTTGGTTCGATGGACCTGAATTCTTGCGCGAAACGGTAATAGATTATAAAAAACCGAAGCATTTAGGTACTCAACTGGAGGAAGTTAAAGTTAATACCGGCATCATTGAAACCTCTTTTTGGGACAGATATTCATCTCTTCAGAAATTGTTGCGTGTAGTAGCGTACTGCAGAAGATTCATAAATTATAAGAGACCTACGGGTAACAATGCACGCCAACCTGGAGAACTTTATTTAACCACATCAGAACTGGATGCAGCGATGAAAGTCTGTATCAAAAGATGTCAGGTAGAATATTTAGAAGAAGAAATCACGGAATTGAAACAATTGGGTCACAATGCGTGTGCAAAGGGGAAATACAAATCCTTGAATTTGTTTTTGGATGCGGATGAAATAATAAGAGTAGGCGGGCGATTGGAAATGTCTGAATTAAATTTCAAACGCAAACATCCAATTCTTTTGCCCAGGGATTCATTTCTCGCAAGGTTATTGGTATCAGACGCGCATAGAAAAACAATGCATGGAGGACCACAAGCTATGATCACATTCTTAAGATCAACGTATTGGATTGTTGGAGTTAAACTTCTAGTCAAAGCATATTACAGGACCTGTGTTACTTGTATAAGGTATGCTGCTAAGACTAGAAATCAACTGATGGGTCAGCTCCCCTCTCCGCGAGTTACACCTAACAAGGTTTTCCTGAACAGCGGTGTTGATTACGCTGGCCCCATCAACATTAGAGTTTCCCCGGGACGCGGCAACAAGTCCTATAAGGGTTACATCGCCCTGTTCATATGTATGTCAACACGGGCCATTCATTTAGAGGCCGTCAGTGACATGACGACAAAGGGTTTCTTAGCTGCGTTTAAGAGATTTGTTGCCAGACGGGGTCACTGTGCTCGACTCTATAGCGACAATGGTACAAATTTCGTGGGAGCCGCGCGGGAGCTTACTGAGTTGTTTAATAGGGAGAACTCCAGATTCACGTCGGAACTCGGTGAAAGTCTTGCAAATAACGGCACTCAATGGGCTTTCATTACCCCCCATGCACCTAATCAGGGAGGACTATGGGAGTCGGGTATAAAGTCAGCCAAGCATCACCTAAAACGGGTTGTCGGCAATTCTACCTTAACCTTCGAAGAGCTGACAACAGTATTAGCGCAAATAGAAGCGTGTCTCAACTCGAGGCCGCTCGCTTACGTTGATGATCAAAAGGAATTGGAGCTGTTAACTCCTGGTCATTTTTTGGTTGGAGAATCATTGGTGCTAGTTCCTGACGATGATTTTCAAGCCGCCAATGTGTCCATCCTTAAACGTTGGCAGCTTACACAAAGAATGACCCAAGATTTTTGGCGACGTTGGTCTCAAGATTATTTGAACCAATTTTTGCAACGTCATAAATGGGTTTTACACACCCCAGAACCTGTTATTGGTGACGTAGCTTTAATAAAGGAGGATGATCTTCCACCTGGTCGATGGTTGTTGGGTCGAGTCGAAGCTAAGCACCCTGGTCCTGATGGTGTGACCCGCGTGATAACACTACGTACGAAATCGTCTTTAATAAAGAGACCGGTGTCTAAAGTGTGTATCCTTCCGGTAGCTAATTGAGCACTGTTATTTTTTACTTTTTTGCCTTTGGATTCGATATAGTTAAGCTAGGAATAGGAATATTAATTTATTAATGTGTAACGATGTGTTTAACCTGGTTTCTATTTTGAATTGTACTAGTTTAAGTACGAACATAGACTAAAAAAAATGTGTATCTAGCATAGGGTTATTTTATAATAATTGGTATTAGGATTAGTAATTCTGTTTTGTGGCCCGTCCACAATGTTGTTACCTCAGTAACGGTAGTACCTGCCAACTGGTTGCATGGTGGGCGGTATTATGTCATGTTATTTTAAGGACATTTTGTCATAATGTCCTTGGTGGGCGGTATGTTTAGGTTTTACTATAAACTTTTGTAAAGGTTGACAACGCACTGGCTGGATGATACTGTATAAAAACAAAATGTCACTATGGCCTCGTGACATCGTCAAGTAAAAAATACAATTGAGAAAATATTCATTATGTGAGTATTGTAGTAGATTACAAGTGATTGAGATATTATTCCGACTTTCATTTAACCCAGCGCTTTCCAGCAAAAAGTTAACCTCGTTCAACGATAATTATGCTCGCCCCACGACCACGTTTCATTTTTAAGGAACTAACGAACGATTCCTTCATACATTATTGTTTACGCACGATTTACGCAGCGCAAACAATGGAAGCTTTAAAAAAAGAATCATTTTCCCTTGTTTTGCAACAATTTTCATTTTAGATTGATTTAATTGATACTCCGCTTCTTTTGGCCGTAGCGTGATGATGATACAGAGCCTATATCCTACCTCGATAACTGGGCTTTCTAGTATTGAAAGATTTTTTTCAATCAGACCAGAACTTCCTAACATTAGGCGTTCAAACAAACATACTCTTCAGCTTAGATTGTACGATCATTTCCAATTACAAGGAAATCTTAGCGCATAGCAGTCAAGAGTCTAAGAAACTTTAAAGCGTCGTCGTTATTTGGCATCATTCAGCTCGTATAGAATAGATTTGTGCTTCCGAGGTATGGTTTGGAGTTCGTCTGTTTCCTGTATATATAGTATAGCATTGTAGCAGAGGACGTACAATGCTTGTTGTGGGGCACGAATTTAAGCGACAACCCATTGTAAGTTCATAGTGTTTTAGATTCTAAAATACTAGCTTTCGCCTTCGGCTCCGACCGCGTATATGTTTGATCCGGTGTGTGAGGGCACACTTAAATAGTAACTACGACTGAATGACACGCGTTTAGTTTGTTTACACTTATTATAAGCGTTATGTTCGACAAGTTTTATGACTGTGAAGTCGTGTGGCTGCGCGTTATTTTATGGTTTCTTTTGTGATAAGGCTTATTTTGTAATTATTGCGAAATGAGCATCGATAAACATTTCTTTATCGATTTGATTTCATCGGCGGAACGTTATCGTCATAATAATAATACGGGATATAAAATAAGTACCACAGGAAACTCACCTGTCGTTGGAATTCATCTGGCATCGCACGGAAGAAGTCGGCGATGAGGAACTCGTGCGGCTCCGGCCACGTGTCAACTGTCTGCACCGCTACCGAAGCGCAGCGCGCGGTCGGCAGGCGCGGCGAGCACGACGACGCGCGGCGGGCCGGCAGGCCGACACCGCGCGCCGGCCCGCCGCGCCGGGCCTCGCGTCGCGGGTCTCGAACGCGGCCCAGGCCCGGGCACGGCTCCTCGGCCTCGTCCCACTCGTCGTCGGCTCTCGCTTGCGTCGTGAGTTCGATAACTTCGCGATCCTCCACGTTCGACGGCTCCAGCACCGCGCCGACGTCCAACGGTGGCGGAGGTCGACTCGGTTCCGGTCTCGCCACGGTCGCACCCGCCGGGGGCGGCGCTCCCGCGAACGAGACCGGCGAGTCCGGGGCGCGTCTCTCCAGCGCCACTCGAGCTAAGCGCGACGCGTAAGCCTCGCCCGCGCCCGCGCTCAGCGACGGAGACGTCTCCTTGCGCGGCGGGGACGCGGGCCGCGAGCGTCGCCCGATGGCTCGCACGGCGCCCGAATCCGCGGGGAACCGGAACTGGGCGCGCGTGTCTCGCGCGGGCGTGTTCTCCGGGGTGGCCTCCACCGCGGCCTCCGGCGGCTCGCCGGCGTCCACGTCGGCGGGTAAGGGCGTGTGAGGCGCGGAATCGGCGCCGCAGCGGTCGCCTAGCGCAAACCACGGCTCAGCACCGGGCCGAAGCGCGGCCGCCGCGCGCGACAAGTGTCCGCCCGAGCCGAGCGCTTGCGGCGCCGGGGAACCGCGCGCGGTTCCGGCCACCGTCAGCGGCGACGGCGCCGGCTCTTCGACGCGCGCGCACAGCGACAGGCGGCGGCACTCGGCCACCACGTCGTGGATGTCGATGCGCGCCCATCGCGTCTGATCGGCCTCGCGGTGACGGGACCCCGTCACGAGGGCCGGATGGAGGCGGACGCACTCAGACAGCGCGCCTACGGCCCGCTCCCACGCGTCGCGCGGGGCTCCGCCGGCCAGCTCGGCGCCGTGCGCGCGTAGGGCCTCCACCAGCGTGCAGGGGTGCGTCGCGTACAGCGCGTGGAACAGCGCTCGCTGCGCCAGCTGCAGGTGGGCGCGCGCGGCGGGCGGCGGCGGCGGGTCGAGCGCGGCGGGCCGCAGCAGCACGTCGGCGAGGTCCGCCGAGCAGGAGGAAGCGAGCGCAGGCGTGGCGGGCAGCAGCGCGGCCAGCGCAAGCAGCGCGTGCAGTAGAGGGAGCGCGTCTCGTTCTCGTTTCGCGGCGCGCAGCAAGTCGCGGGCGAGCGGGTGGGCGGGCAGGCGATGCAGCCAGGGCGGGCGGCGAGCCACGAGTGGCGCGAAGGCGGCGAGGGCGTGGTGCCGCGCGGCGCGGTCCCCGCGCAGCTGGTCCTGCAGCGCGTCGAACAGGTGCTTGGCGTGCAGGTCGGGCGCGCGCGCCAGCAGGTCGAGCGCGCGCGTGGAGCCGGTGCGCGCGTGGTAGGTGAGAAGCGCGCGCGTGAGCCAGGGCTCGCGCACGGCGCCGAACAGCGCGGCGAGCGTGTCCGCCGCGTCCCGCGCCCCGCCCGCGCCCCCCTCCAGGAGCGCGAACACGTCGCCGGCCTCGCACGCCGCTAGCATCGCCGCCTGCCGGCACGTCTTCTTGATTATACATATTATCACATCAGGACGGCTTCAGGCATTCTACTTCGGGCCTTCGCCAAGATCTGTCCTCTCTTCGATGATGACCACGAGGGGAAGTGAAGCGCTGCTTCCAAGACCAGGGGCATGTTCACGCATATAACTAAACAGTCAGACCAACAAAGGATGACGTGATATAGCATTGTTCCCTACCTCCCTATTTCCTCGAATTATGTACAGATTTTTCATTTGCAATATAGATTCTGACTTACCTGTCTACAGTACACTTGTTTTATTTATCACCAAAAAAGGGCAAAATTCAGTTCAGCACATGGGCTACCACAAATCCAATATCCGAAATTAAAGTAGCAACACAAGCCGGTACAACAAGCTTTACCAAATCGCATGAGATCAGTAAATAAAATTGTCCTCATTAAAATTGACATTGACCTTTTTATACTGTGAAATAGTAGTTGGAATTCATTAAAAACATTTCACTGCTTTGCATGAATACTCGCACAAACCAAAATCACAAATTATACAAGGGAGCTATTTGAAAATTAAACAAAATATTTTCTGTCGTAACTTTTCATGTATTTGATCAATAGAAGAATAGAATGTAAGGGCATCAATCAAGGATTATTAAAATCTATAAGGATATATATAATAAGGACTATTTTGCATTTGGCTGTGTTATAAACCAATGTTTTCAAAATTTTGTTTTGTGCAGGTATTCATGCAAAGCAGTGATTTGTCTTTTTATGTAGTATAAATACACCAATGTGTGAAGTCACCCGACACTCTGACCTCTATTACAGAAGTAACTGTTTTCTTTCATTATGAATAGTGTGTGCTGTGATTTATAAGGTGTATGCAATATGAAACTTTAGTATGTTAAACATTAAAGCAATCTCTTCCACAACCCATTGTGTCCCTGTAACGTAAATCACACATCAGTGACCTCAAAAGTCATTGCCAATATCGCTCCACAACATATCATCTGCAAGTGTTACCCATAGCTATTGTTGTAAATCGTGAGTAAGGCCACGGAGCGAAACAAGTCTTAAAGAAATTTGCCAAAATGAATCCTTGTGTCAGTCAGTCAGCATCTGACAATGAAAGTCCCAGACAGAGTTGTTTGTCTATTCCGGCTAGTCTGAATAGAATGGCTGGACCGATTTTGATGGGACTTTCACTAGCAGAAAGCTGATGAGCTATTAATTTTTAACATAATAGCTTTGCTCCGCAGAGTTACTGGTGATTTACAATAATAACCATGGGTAACAACTTGTGAATATTATGCAGTCGGCCGAAAAGGTTTGTGTGTTGGTGTCTGTGGTTTAAGGAAATGCAAAAGTTGAGCTTGTCAACATAGTGGCAAAAAATTTACTATGTTAATATATATTATTTATTGGTTTACTATAACATGCTATTATCAAAAACAATTTTAGGAAGTGGACAGCACATGAACTGTCGTTGTGGAGCACCTTGGGGTAGGTCATGTACGGCAGTGGATGTCCTTCCACTAAGATAATGATGTTGGCGCTAGTCATAAAAGTGCAACTGCACATTTTTATTTCCAATGGTGAGCTGAGCCTTATTGTAAGTAATGTTTCTGGAAGTTTAGATGATTTAAACATTTTCAAGATAAGAAACAAAGTTATTAAGTACCTGCCAGTTCCAAATTCCTTACAGAAAGGACAATAAGATTAAGGGCACCATAATGACTCTTGGGCACAGAAGTAACATTACTTATTGCAAAAAAATAATTGGAAAATGGGTAGGACCGTGATGTGGTCTAGTTAGACCTACCCTCATACCATACTGTAAGGACATCAGAATTATATTAAATCATAGTGATTTCAATCCTTTACTGCAACATAATCATGGCCTCATTCTGTTTGCCAAAAACAGGCAGGAAAGCCTAAACAAACATAATTAATTTCAATATTCTGCGTTGTCTATGCGCCTTTTCCAATATTTTTGTGTTCAAACCAATTTTTCATAATAATAATTGGACGTAGTTACACGAAAAGGATCCAAACCACAATACTGTAAAAAATTAGTTAAGTGCACCAAACTGATGCTACATATCGATATTATCGGTCAGTAAAAAAAAAACACGTAAAAACAGCTGTTTTTTATTGATTATTAACATCGGAACCAACCCACATCTATAGGCACATGTATATTTGTTTTCACTTATATCGATCCAACCGTCGTGATACTTACCCAGAATTAAAAACTAAATCAGTAAAACGATCACACAATATTCTGTATGATAGTAAATATACAATAAAAATAATAATAATATTCTAACATAACATTATACTCAAAATCTATTTTTTAATGAACACCTATGAACAAATATGTTTTAAACTTCAAATGTCAATATCTCGAAAATGACTTTGTGTGGATTGGATCCTTTTCGTGTAACTACGTCCAATTGTTTGGATGTGTTTTCAGTATGATAGTGAAGATAGAATGTTTTGATAAACAAACGTAAATGAATTTATTGAAAATGGACAAAGCAAAGTATGTGTGTAGTCATAGAGTAAGAGCCCAGAGCGATCAGACATAACTTATTTTCACATGGATGAAACCTTAACTACTCAGTAGCGTCTAGTGTACTTTTAAATACCTGCGTGTTTGTGGAACTAGATCTGTGACACCTGGGCAGATATCAGGTGAGAAAGGTAACTAAAAATAAGAGTTATCTAACTTAAATTAGTATGGCTGATCTTTATATATATTTTGTAGAATATTATTCTAAACTAGTTTCATAAAGTGTCAGACACTTTTCATGGACCCGAGCTTGTGTCAGACGCTTTAAAGATCGACAAAAAATTAATGAACTTTACTTATTTTTACATGTCTGATTTTTTAATATGTTATTAAAGTAACTATTACAAAGTTACATTTCATCAGTCAGACAAATTCGAGTGACCAAACATCCCTTAAACACAAAAATTATTCAGCCGGGAGTGCGATCATCATGCTATTTCAGAGCGAGTAAGACGTCCACAGCAACTTGGATCCCGTTTTTAGGGTTCTATAGCCAAATGGCAAAAAACGGAACCCTTATAGATTCGTCATGTCTGTCTGTCTGTCTGTCTGTCCGTCCGTATGTCACAACCACTTTTTTCGGAAACCATAAGAGCTATACTTTTGAAACTTGGTAAGTAGATGTGATCTGTGAACCGCATTAAGATTTTGACATAAAAATAGAAAAAAAAAACAATACATTTTGGGGGTCCCCATACTTGGAACTGAAACTCAAAAAAAAATTTTTTCATCGCACCCATACGTGGATATGGATAGGTATTCAAAAATGATGTTGAGGTTTCTTAAATCATTTTTTTCTAAATTGAATAGTTTGCGCGAGAGTCACATCCAAAGTGGAAAAATGTGTCCCCCCCCCCCTCTCTAACTTCTAAAATAAGAGAGTGATAAAACTAAAAAAATGTATGTTGTACATTACCATGCAAACTACCAACGAAAATTGGTTTGAACGAGATCTAGTAAGTAGTTTTTTTTTTAATACGTCATAAATCGTAAACTGCAATTTACTGCAATTTTTTTTTAATTTATTTATTTATTTATTCTAATGACTGCGTCGATGATTGCGATGATTAGGAGATATTTGCTGTAATTAATCATAGTGATATTTTTGTGGTAGTGGTAATATTTTGTTTATATCTTTTTCTAACTGGTATCTTTTTTACAATAAAATAAAGATATTTCCTTATAAAATAAAATGGATCCTCATATATTCACCTATCACAAATACATGCAATAAATGAATTCACTTTAATATTTAATAATTAACAACTTAATGTTGAAGCCCATGTTATTGAAACAAGAATGCGAAAATCTTAGATTGAAATTAGTAAGTCTTTTCATTACATTTAATTTTTTTACTCGATGGGTTCGATGAAAAAATTTTTTTGAAGTTCAGTTCCAAGTATGGGGACCCCCAAAATGTATTGTTTTTTTTCTATTTTTATGTAAAAATCTTAATGCGGTTCACAGATTACATCTACTTACCAAGTTTCAAAGGTATAGCTCTTATGGTTTCCGAAAAAAGTAGCTGTGACATACGGACGGACAGACAGACAGACAGACAGACATGACGAATAGTTACTTTATTAACATATTAAAAAATCAGACATGTAAAAATAAGTAAAGTTCATTAATTTTTTGTCGATCTTTAAAGCGTCTGACACAAGCTCGGGTCCATGAAAAGTGTCTGACACATTATGAAACTAGTTTAGAATAATATTCTACAAAATATATATAAAGATCAGCCATACTAATTTAAGTTAGATAACTCTTATTTTTAGTTACCTTTCTCACCTGATATCTGCCCAGGTGTCACAGATCTAGTTCCACAAACACGCAGGTATTTAAAAGTACACTAGACGCTACTGAGTAGTTAAGGTTTCATCCATGTGAAAATAAGTTATGTCTGATCGCTCTGGGCTCTTGGACCATCAGGTAGTTAAAAATAAATGACAATAATTATCGCATGTACTCAACCAGGAACAATGTGTATTAGCGAATATTTGTATAGAATGCAAAAATATCAATAAACTACCTACCGTTTAATATTCGAGATCACCTCCCAATCAGCAGTTCGGAGAGAAGATTCTTGAGTCGTTGGGGCAGAAGTTCAATTCGTTCGCCTATTATTAATACCCGTATCGAATGACTGCCTAATAAGCATGTGAATTAAATAAGTTACAACTGGAGTACAATAGATCCTAGAATTGTTGCACTACCTATCAAATTTCCAATAAGAAAACGAGCACTATCTTTTACTTCTTGCCGTTGCCGAGTCGCCGACTATCCGAGTTGTTGTCAAATGTCAATGTTGTCATAAAGTGCGACGGCTGACAACTTTAAATTTTTTTTTTTTTTGGGATTTAATGACCTGGTAACTAAGACCTTTAAGTCAAGGACAACTTTACAACAACAGCACAGCTAGAGATGTGTCAACTGGACCTATAACTCGACTTGTGCTTATATCGATTTAATTGGAATTGGATGCTTCCTAACTCAAGTTTTGCTGGCGGTAAATGAACGAATAAAGCAAAAGAGACACGAGTACATTGGGTGCGTGCTCCCAACACTGTATCAGGCGATCACCGAATGGCTCTATGTCATTCGGTGATCACTTCGTATATATATTTTTTTGTGTTCGAAGTTTGGAGAAGGCGAATTATCTATTAATCTTTGCTTCTCACACAAGTGTAGCTAATTTATATTTAAATTTAATCACCGGCTTTATCAGGCTACTGCTAGACACAAGTCTCTCTAGACGTGTAATAATATAGGCTACTTGTCAATTTTTGATCGCAATATTCTATATGTTTTGTGGCTGTTACGTCTGTTTTATGGATGTCTCTTTTTGTCGTTGTAACTATTAATTTGACTTCAAATAAAAACTATATTAAACAATATACAAGTAACGACCAGTGTAAATTTGAGGAGTTCCCTTAAATTCTCCAAGATACTATCATCAGATCCGAGTTTCCTTATCATGGGACAACATCGGAGGCGCCAGCTTTCAAACAAAAAAGAATTATCAAAATCGGTTCACCCAATCGAAAGTTCTGAGGTAACAAACATAAGAAAATACAGTCGGATTGAAAACCTACTCCTTTTTTTTGGTCGGTTAAAATTGACGTTTTGTACCTACATTTATATTGTTTTCATATAAATATCTAAATTATTTTTAAATGTTTCATTCGTATCAACAATGTTGACATATTTTTAAGCATATAGAAATTTTAGATACGATATTTATCATTTATTTGGAAGTTCGATGTATAAAGGTAGGTGTCGTTTTATCGACAATGACAATGTCAACTGTCAAATGTCAGAAAAAGTGAACTAACCTATACAAACAAACGTTTTACATTTCATAATAATTTAAAATATTTACGCTATGCGTGGAAATGATAATAAATGGATAATGAATTAAAACTGAATTAATATAATTCAGTTAAGTGCATAAAGCAAAGAAATTTTATTTTTTGAATTAGTGTATACTGTCAAAACAGGAGTAATGCTCAGAGCCGTATCTTCAATGTATATTGAGAGCCAGGCGCTCTCGTCGCTCGAGGTACTCTCGTCAGCGAGAAGAGATGTGTTCAAGTTGTTCCGTGAGTCCTATTTTCTCTAGAACATCTAAAATTAAATTATATCCCCGAAAAAAAGGAAATTCAGAATCTGTATGAATGCACTTATTTAGGCACAGCTTTTCCACCACTCTAGGCGCATCGTATACTTGTGCAATTTTAATCAACTTTTCGACTGTGCAGAGTCGAGTACGTTAGGGAACATTAGAGAAAGGAAATATACCAATACCATGTGTCCTTTCAATTATTTTGTTACCCCCTAGAGTTAGTCAAGAGTCCTTCATGTTTAGTTAGTAGTTCAGAACTAATGCTGCAGCCTTAAACCTATTGTGATATCATACTTTGACATATGTGAGTGGTTCCTTGATAACCCAGCAAAATTCTTATTAATAGTGTAACATAGTGGAACACAAACTATACTGTTGAGTTGTTTATTGACAGCTCAACGCTCAGCAAGCAACATGATATTTAGTTAATGGATCTAGCTCACCTACATATCATTTTGATTGTTATCATTTTGTACATTTAGTACAAAATACTTAAACAAAGTAGCAGTGGGGACATGAGATGTGAGGGATAATAATATGTCCCAAACATATAAGACGAAACGGTGTGCCCGGTAATGTTTTTAAAAACAGTGATGTCATTACTATTATTGTTATTTGAGTATTCCATTTTCAGATATAACTTAAAATAAACTTTACTTCAACCAGAATTCACTTTATTAGTATTGATTACCAGAGATCGGCATTGGGTGTGTGAAAATACCTAATGTTTGCAGCGGGACATAATATGGAGCTGTTACAACCACTTAAGTTAAACCGGGTTTGAATTTTACCGGTTTAGTTTTGTTTTTTTTTTACATGTTCCTTACCTTTGAAACACTGAACTTTAAACATTTACAAGCTGCTAATACAGTTCTAAATAAATTTTCTGCTAATACAGTTCTAAATAAATTTTTGTTTTGTACTTTTCCGGTTAAAATTCGGTCTTTTAGTCCCAATTGTTCTTTGTCGGTCAAACACAGAATTTTATATATCTGCAAAATGCTAATGCGGTTTTGATTTCTTTTTTTGATCTGTATCTTAAGTTAAAAAGTTTTGCTACAGGTTGATGCAAGGAAAACGAACATTTTCGCGTCTTTACATAGTTTTGAAGTCGGCTTTTTTTTTAAATTGTTAAACCTGCACTGCATAAAAAAATAAATTAAAAACATTTATTTCAATTGCAAGAACAGTGGTTGTAACAGCTCCATATTATTATTGCAAACTTACTGCAAACTTTAGGTATTTTCACACACCCAATTCCGATCTCTGTTGATTACACAGCTTCGAATATTTCACAATAAATTAGGTGTTTGCTGACCGAGCGCAAACAAACGAATGATCGCTCCGCTGCAGTGGGCGGCTTTTTATAGACATTATAGTGGGGTAGTGGACCGTTGCGAGTTGTTTACATTAGTGAGAACACGTGCAGTGATGACATAGTTCGTTGAATGTTGTGTTGCGCCAATATATGTATATATATATATATATATAAACTAGTAAACTGATTTTAATGAAAGAGGTGTTAATCATTATCATGTATTTGCCAGAATGTAGGTTTACGGAGTATGGTCTTAAAAATTGTACATGTCCTATTTACATCCCACCAGTGAAGATTGGTATGCAAATAAATATTTAGTATAATGTACTTTAAATGAAATTAATGAAATAGTAATAAATTAGTCAAATGTTGCATCCATATATGTCAAAAATGAACTTAAAAAAATAAAATAAAATATATATCATATTATATCAAAATAAATACAATGTTATATATTTTTATAGAAAATGTTCCAGAAGCTTCTACCAAACCATACTTCTAAAACCAACACCCCTTTATAATATCATTTATTAATGTATATATCATTGAAATTGAATTATAAATGTTTTTGGATGGATTTTGTAACACTTGCTTACTAGCTAAGTGCATGTTGCAGGGACCTGCTCGCTGTCTACACAGGCCCCCGCCGCACAGGTAAGGGACGCTTCCTCATGTGATCACTCATCAATACACACCACTCCACATTGCTACTACAAAGTCTCTCACAATATTAATACCATTTTTCATTTTACAAGCATACCAAGAGAATAAAAAGTTACAAGACGGTAAGTTCTGACAATTTAGTAACATTAAATGGTCTATTCCATAAATTTGGTTAATGTGCAGCCAACTTCTATGGCATTAATGATGCACAAAATATGAATACACTTGTTACTCATACTTATAGTTTTTGGTAAACTTATATTTTTGTCAATCAAATAAAAAATAATAATTCATCATTATGATACTCCTAAGTACATTTTTCTTTAAATATTTATTTATTCTTTTATTTGATAAATAATAGGGGTTAAAGTATGAAATCACTGTTTTATTGTAATATGTACTTTGAATTGACATAGTATCTTCATGGTTTCAGATTTTTGAGTGAAACTTTTTTCAAATCATACTACATAAGATGTTCTCCTTTTAAAAAGTGTGCATCATTCGATTATCGACTTTTAGTTGGTAGGGTTCCTAAGTTTATGACTCGGAACCCATATAGATTCGTTCGTCATGTCCGTCCGTACGTCCGTCTGTCCGTCCTCGACTTACCGTCCAAATAGTAAGTGCTAGAAACATGAAACTTTGCATGAATATTATTACGTCGACAAAGTGCTACAATAAAATTATGAAAAATATTTTTATTTGGGGTACCTCCCCTACACGTAAAGTGGGGATGTTTTTTTTTTCTCGCGGCTACCCCATCGTGTAGGGTATCATTAGATAGGTCAACATTAGATAGGTCTTTTCAAATTTCAAAAATCAATACATTTTTATTTCAAATACACCAATACAGCGGCACTTTAGAAACATTAAGTAGTCAGTCGTGAAGCTTATTGTCTGTTCCGATTCGTAGATCCTATGGTGAAGAACAGACAAGAAACTCCATGGACACTCTTTTCCAACATAGTTTTTACAATTTTTGGTTACATTGTTTTAGGCATTTTATTAAGAAAACAGTTAAATGTGATGACAATGTAACGATGCTGATATTTACACTGGTAGTGTCCAAAAATAATTAAACATGAATATAATAATATAATATAGCAGTTGTGAGATGACCAGCTCCGACTGGCGGCGCCCGTATCACGAGCTCGACCCATAGCAAATGGCACCAGCTATATATCGTAGGGAGCCGAATGACCCGCTACACACGCCACCGGCAGCAGGACTTTTGAGCGAGCATGACATATTCACAACCGCCAGTCAACAAACAAACTTATGCCACTAGTGACTACAAAGTGCTCACATGTACTATTTAAAATGTTCGCAGTTATACAATAATAAAGCCATTTATAAACAATAAAGGCTTTCTAAGATGATTTCTTGATTTAGGTATTCGTTTGCTAGAAATTTTACTTTAAAGCTAACTTTTTTGTAAAAACAGGGCGTCCCTCCCCCTGTAAAAGCTAAACGACTGGCTCGAAAAATCTGGAAAAATTCATGATGATTGCCCATATTATAATGAACTTTAAAGAAAAACTATAACGGATTAGATAACTTTGTTAGTTCAGGAGTTAAAGAGGCTTAACTTGTAAAATGCGCTTTCTTGGAAAACGTCACACAAAATTAACGCATTAATACGTAAACAACAATATTCTATCGGATACGATTTTAAATCCACGTACCATTAAGGGTGACTGAGGAACCCTTTCCTGTCCGTGGCCTGACACGCACTTGGCCGATTTTTTTATTCAGCTTAGACAAGAAAGATGGATACTTCGAAAATTCGAGTGATTTTAAATACGAGTTCCGACGCGGAACTAACGCTGCAGAAACAGCTCTCGATATCAATGTTGCGAGCTGTCGTTTGGAGAGGGGACTAATACCAACAGTATTGACTTATTTGCGTCAATACAATAAACCAAAAAAATATGAAAAATGGGTGCCTCATGATTTGATATATCTGCAGAAAGTAACGCGTGTTGAAACTTGTGTTGCCTTGAATCGATACAGAAATATCGCCAATATGCGCTTTATTCGTACGCATAACACATAAGCACGAATAGCAAATACGCGTATCCATCGACTTGTCGGTTTTTTGATACACTTCAAAGGACACGAATAAAGCGAATATACGCATCGACTGCACACACTTCGGACGGGTAGTGAATTGCCCTGTGCATAATTATGAACCATAGACTACAGTTTTTGAAATACGATAAATCGATTGAACGATTAAAATAATCCATCATATGATCACAATAAGTAGACTTCATTTAAGTATTGTTTCTGTAAATTGTATAAAATAAAAAGGATATTAAAATAATATGTTTCGTTCGTTCGTATGGTTTCGTTTCGTTGACCATGAAAATGACAACAATGACATATCTCTACAACATAGATATTTGCCTTATTTGGCATACCAGTTCGAAGTGTGGATGGCTGGCATGTTTGTTGTTTTGCGCGTATAACAAATATTATACGTATAACGAATACGGCGTAGACACAACGAATAGCGCATAACGCAGTGTGGTGCCGCCATAAAGTAAAGCTTACCAATAAAAAGGTAATGGTAACTTTGCCATTGTTCTCTCTCCGAACAACGAATGCAAAACTGGCAGTCAAACAGCCCCGACTGATGAATCGGTTTTCACCATTATTGCTCCATGATAACGCGAGACCTCATATAACACGAGAAACGGTTTTAACTCTACAGGAACTGCAATAAGAAACCATTCGTCACCCTCCGTATACGCCAGAACTTACTCCAGCGGACTACCATATTTTTCGTGACAATTTTCTCGTGATAAAAAGTTTTCTTCCCAGGAGGCAGTACAAAATGCTTTCACACAGTTTGTAGAATCTATATTACTAGAGTTCTATCGTAAAGGCATAAATGACCATCCTATTAGATGGCAGCAATGTATGGATAATAATGGTAGATATTTTGATAAAATATATATGTTAAATGAAAAAAAAACCAATTTCAATCTTCACTACAAATCGGCAATTTTATGCTTGAACCCCCTTTTTTTTGTCTATGCGGAAATCCCCTCGGATACCACCAGTAGTTGGTGTTATGTCGGACTCGAACCGACCAAAACCGCACGCCGTCTCAAGGTACCAATGGCCGGGGAACCAGGTGTACCCTAGAAAGGAAATCCCTGGAACCCCGACGTACCTCGGGCCATCTACCTACGGCTTGTAGATGTCCCTCGTCATAATAATAGTGCATGGCGCATCCACCCCGGCCTGCTTCTGTTGGGATGACAGATGGCCTCACCTGTCATCCCCAGGCTAGCGCTTATGGAGGACGGAGATCGTTCTGCGACCTCCGGCGTCTGAGTCATCTGCGGTACCGGGCCCGTTCCCGGGCCTGGTGGACCGGGAGAGATCTAAACCTCTCCCGATCCCACTACGCCGTCTCCTTTGCAAGCATAACTTGCTCACAGAACGCAATGGCGGAGTATACTTAAACCCCTAATATAAAGTCAGGGGCGTAGCTACCGCAGTATCTGCCGTATCAATTATACGGGGCCCCAGACATGCGTAAGCAAAAATTAATAAAAAATTCCCATTTTTTTTTATTTCAGAAATGACAAAAGTCAAAAAATGCATTTTTTTTCCTGCGTAAAGCGTGCGTTCAAAAGTAATTAAACACTTAGCCGAAAAAAAGGCAAGAAGAGTGTATATTTAATTTGAATTGTTATTATGGTAAAAATTTAAGACAAAGTGACATAATTATGATGAATAAATATTTCTTTTAATTTTTTGCAAACATTTTTTTTCTATTGTGAGAAATCTTTACCCTTCATAAAGGCCCCCAAACAATTTTTTTATACGGGGCCCCGCCGAGGCACGCTACGCCACTGTATAAAGTACTAGTATATTTGTGTCTGATTAAAGGTGTAGTCTATAGTAGCTACACGCAAAAAACTTGTCTGTCTGTCTTTTTAAGATTCCGTATAGTTGACCCTTATAGATACGACATATCCGTCCGTCCTCGACTTTGGCCCAAACGGTTGGTCCTCCACATGTCTCTTACCTGTCGTTTTTCCGTTGCATCCGGTTTGAAATCACAATGATTCTAAAGAAGTTTCACTTAAAAAAAATTTGGGGTTCCCCCCATACTTAGGACTGAAAGTCAAAATTTTTTTTGCCTCAAACCCATACGTGTGGTGTACCTATCTATTGATAGGTCTTCAAAAATGATATTGAGGTTTCAAATAGCATTTTTTTCTAAACTGAATAGTTTGCTCGAGAGACACTTTCAAAGTGGTAAAATGTGTGTGTCCCCTGTAACTTCTAAAATAAGAGAATAATATAACTAAAAAAAATATATGTTGTATATTACCTACCATTTAAACTTCTACCGAAAATTAGTTTCAACGAGATCTAGTAAATAGTTTTTTTAATATGTACGTCATAAATCGTAAACCGCAATTTACCTTTCATTCAATCAATACGCTATTATTGAAACATCGATCAAAGTTACAACGAACTACAAGAAGTTTTTTATGATGCTACTTGCTGCTACGGAACCCTTCGTGGGCGAGTCCGACTCGCACTTGACCGCTTTCTTTATTTAGACATCCGCTTGCGTGTTATTTAACTTTAAAGCGCATTTTTTTGTTAAAACGAACGACTAAAAGCTAAACGGCTAGCTCGAAAAAAAAAATGTATAATAGTAGTCCATGTTATGAACTAACGGCTTAGATTACTTTAATAGTTAATGAGTTATAGAGGTCTGACTTGAAATGCGAAAACTTCGAAGACTTCGTACATAAATAACAAAATAGTAAACATAACAATTATCTATTTTACCTGTCATCATCGTGTCCTGATTTCAGTGAACTTTTCTGTAATTCATCGTAGTCACCGTACCGTAAGTAGTCACCCATAATTGCACGTGGAGTCGACATCGTGTTCAATAGAAATAAATTGTTATGTTTACTTAACATTTCGTTATTTTTGTACGAAGTCTTCAAAGTAAGCGCATTTTACAAGTTAGGCCTCTATAACTCCTGAATTAATAAAGTTATCTAAATTATTATATTTTCATGATTTTATTTTAGCATTTTGTCGAAGTGCCAAAAACACATATAGTAGGTACCTACATGCAAAGTTTCGTTTTTCTAGCATTTACGGTTTGGGCGCTAAGTCGAGGACGGACGGACGGCCAGACAAAACCCTTATAGTTTATACAGGCTGTAACCAGACGACTTCCGAAAACGAAAGATGCAGATTCAGCACCCCAAAAATTATTAAAAAAAACAAACAGTTGTCCTAAAAAAAAATCGTAGCCGGAAAAAACAATGTTTCAAGATTTATATTCATTTCAGTAGCCAGCGATGTATTGCGCGCACAGAGTAGCAAGTTGAATGCCTTTCATAACTATTAATTTAACTACCTACTACGCATCGCTGCGTCGGTAAAGTTGCCTACTTACCTACCTAGTGACTATTTGATTTTATTTATTTGATTCTGATTGGATTTCATTTGTTCTTCCACTCGAAGATCAATTTTTATGCCTTGTCCACGTCTTTGGGGTGTAATCCTCTCATTATTTAAAGCTCCCTGTAAGGCAGCCGTGGTGTCTCCGTGATGCATTTCCGCGGACTTCACAATATCACATAATCACATGTCCGTATTCCCTCGCACTAAACATTTTACATAATCACTTGTTGTGTTATAACAAATGTTATAATAAAAGTAATAAGAATAACTTAACACTAAAACTAGGTAAAAGGAGTTTAGGTACGAAATAAATATTTAATTATCTCACTATGCCTTCTAAAAAACTACGACACAAATTTACTCTCGCGAAAGGCCTACTTGAGGCCAAATAAAATGAACCACGCAAGCGTCCAGCCATTACGAACATTGAAGACCGACTAGTCGTCGTAGCCAGTAACCAATACGATACATATTACATAGGTAACAATATTATTAGAGAAATTAAAATTCTTGGAAAAATGCCGCCGCGCCGGAAGGCGAGTGTGTCCCTTTGATGTTTGCCGACAATGCGGCGCACAAACGCGCGAATACTATGACTTTAGGTAATTATTAAAATTAAAGAAGTTTCAATTGGAGTGCGGCGCGGCCCACGCGTCCAGGCGACTTCAGACGCACGGTGCCATGGGTTCGATAAGGATAAATGTCTCACTTGAATTCCTTTGATAATGATGATGATGAATGATTTTATTATACGAACACAGAAAAAGAATTCAATAACGTCGGAAAATAAAGTTTTGTACCTAACTATACAAGTCTATCTACATAGACAATTATTTACGCAGGTGCACGCTTCATAAAGTTAGGACCTTACATTAAAATGTAAAATTTGCATTTTGCTTAGAACTTAGGTTTCTGAGAAGTTCTGTTTGTAAAAGTAGGCACGCGCGGCTGTCATTAAACCGCGCGCGAACGAACTGTGCAGATGACCTCCGGTCATCTGTTTTTATTTTGAAATACATTGCAGTTTTATTGATTTTATTGGTTCTTTGGCTTTATAAATGAGATAATTAGGTAGTTAGGATTCTATTATGTTGTACTACGTATATGTAACGAGAAAAATACAAACAAGAACTTAGAGAAATTAACATATTTTTTGCGTTTTTTTTTCGCTAAACCTATTCAGTATCATGGTCTGAATGCAACCAGCAAGTTTTCGTATTTAGTCTTTTTACAGGTATATAGTCTTTATATACAGGTCTATAACAATCGCTACCACGAGATAAACAAAGCGGTATAGATGTTCCATACGTTCCTGCTATTGTTCCTTCACAGGTTTGGAGCGTCAGAATTGAAACTCAAAAGGAATATTTTCCCTCTGTCTATGTCTAATATCTTTGATTGGTACTCAGCTGCTATTGGTCGCAACGTGATGATACATAGAGTTTAGCCTTGTTCGATAGCTGGGCTATCTAGGAAGGAAGAAAACTCACATGGGACTAGCTAGACTAGTTCAAACAAACAAACACACTTCAGCCTTATAATATTAGTATAGATTATCACCAGTGCTAATCCATTTAAGTAGTTACCATGTATTTTAGTGATATTCAAAATCTTTGTAGTAATAATAATTAATATTATCAATAATAGTTAATTTTAAGGAATTCGTAGGAATATGCACCATGCAAGGGCTATCCCTTATTGGTGCATATTCCTACACTAAATGTGTGTGCGTTATGTAGACGGTGCTGAGTGCGTCGAGTGCGGGTGCGGAGAGGGCGGCGGCTCCACCTCCCCGTACTCCGCCCCCACCCTCGCCGCCTCCCCCGCCCGCGCCGCAGCCCCCTCGCCGCGCCTGGCATGTGGCCGCCACTGCACTCGCCATCTCCGCTTCTCTCGGAGGGGTAAGACCGTTTTGGGTGCTTATACCATATACATAGTACGATTACATTTATTTCAAATGTTTATATTTTTCTTATTTGGCCTACCAAAGTGTAGGTATTCCTACACTGCTCAGTGTGTGACGGAGAGTGCTATGTTGGGTGTCTCTCTGTCTCTTGAGTGGGCCGGTCATGCTTCCAGACGAACTGATGGTTGCTCGACCCAAAGTGTGCTTAAGTGGGTCTCATATTCTCCAACGAAATATTCGTATTTGGGCGTTTTTCAAAATTTTGCTCCGTTACGTACAGGATGTCCATTTATTTCATCAATCACATCACGTCCTGGACGTTACGTATAACGCGGACTTGTCATCACATGTTTTTTTGGTATAAAAAAAGTTGATTATAGTAGTTTACTAGTACACATTCATTATCTACAACATATATATAATTTAACACGAGTAGTAGGTATATAGAATTTGTGGGTCTTACCTTTCAAAATCAATGTTCGTACCGGACAAACAAAACAGACCCGTCACGTACGTCACGGACCGCAAGTGTTGACGATTGAATTTCTTCAGTTTTAATTCAAAGGAAAAGAACGAATGAATGATAAAAACATTGTCAATATGGCATTACTTAAAAATAGTTAGAGCCAAAGACAATGTCATTGTTATCTTTTATATATATAATTCTTCTGTGAGTGTGTATGTCACTGAACTTCTCTCAAACGACTGGACCGATTTTGATGAAATTTTTGGTGTGTGTTCAAGGGGATCTGGGAATGGTTTAGATTCGCAATTGGACCCGGTAGGTGGCGCTGCGATCAAATTCTGGAATTTTAAAGTTGGGCGGTACGAAGTTCGCTGGGTCAACTAGTATTATGTATATAAAAATGAATTGCTGTTCGTTAGTCTCGCTAAAACTCTAGAACGGCAGGACCGATTTGGCTAATTTAGGTCTTGAATGATTTGTGGAAGTCCAGAGAAGGTTTAAAAGGTGAATATATAAAAATGACTGGCATTTTTTTATTAATTATGGATTCCTTTTGTTTATTTTATACAAAAGTTTAGGTCTTCTATTTATCGATTGAGACAGTACGAAGACTGCCGGGTCAGCTAGTTCTTTATAAAATCATACCGTTACGTACAGGACTGTCCGCTGTGGTCAGTTTCTTTAAATCCGATAATTTCAGTTTTTATATTAGAAAAATATACTACAACCTTATTATATTTTATTTAAAAACAAATGAAATGAGTTATTTCATTCGAGTAATACTAAAGATATCCAAATATAGCTTATATATTCTCCAAAATACGTAATCAAAATCCAGGGATATGATGAAGGACAGATAAAAAAAGTAGGATAATATTTGGTATTTTATTAAATATTAAAACATGTTTTCCGCTTAAGTCTTATGTTTATCTTTTTTTTTACAGTAAGTTAAACATTTTACCCTAACATAAAATAATTTGATACTCGCTTCCTACATTTTTGCCTTTTAATCAATGGTCAAACCCGTAGGACACAGCAAAATAGTCCTGAGCAAAATTTAGAAAAACGCCCATTTCTTTGGTTAGTATGAGACCCACTAGGGCTGTCATTCTTAGGTTGGTCTTCTGTGCAAGGGTAGTAGCCGGTCGAGCCGGCCCATTCGGGCTAAAATCAGCGAGGCTCCACTACCTTAAGTAATATGTGATTATTTTCACATTTTATAATCATACTAAAACATTTGGTACTGCTTTCATTATTGATTGTAAATTAAAAAAAAACACCAGGTATTAAATATACAGGGTAGAAAAGGCAATAAGACATTAAACGAATCCGCGGGCCATATTTAAACGTGTTGGTTTACTTTGGGATTGAATAATTTATCCAGAACCTGAATTTGTAGCTAAACTACTGAATTGATTAAATTGAAATTTTGCAGAATTTCTCTAATTAATGTCGTATCGTCAAATCCTATGTATATGTAAATATATTTTATACGTAGTAGTTAAGTACATATACAAGTAAATACTTGTGTATATACTAAACTACTGCGTATAAAATCATAATTTCTGATTTATTTACTTTATTTCAACCAAAATGATTTCATCCATTCGTAATAATATTTAGATAGCCAATATATGTTTTCAGTTCATCTACTACCGCAAGCGCAGCGACGAGAGTAAGGTTCCGCCCGACGTCACTCCGCCGCTGGGTGAGTGCCGCCCGCCGCGCGCCGCGTCACCCATTCTAACGTACGACTTTTGTTATCGGTGACTCATTATCGTCCACAGCCTCCGAGGTGGAGCCGACAGCGAGCGAAGCGCCGCCGATCCCTCCGTCGGGAGAGAGTTTCCCGGAGAGCGTACAGTTCCTGCTGGTGGGCGCCGGCACGGCCTCGTTCGCGGCCATGCGCGCCATCCGCGCCGCCCGGCCCGAGGCGCGCGTGCTGCTGGTCGGCGACGAGCGCGAGCTGCCCTACATGCGGCCGCCGCTCAGCAAGGAGCTGTGGCGCGAGCCCGACCTGGCCGAGCGCGCCGACGACCTCGACTCGCTCACGTTCCGCCAGTGGAACGGGCGCCGGCGACCCGTCGCGTACGAGCCGGCCGCCTTCTACACGCCCGTCGAAGAGCTGCGTGAGCGCGGGGGCGCCGCCGTGGCGCGCGGTTGGACCGTGACGCGCCTCGACGTGGCGCGCCACGAGGCCGAGCTGGCGGCGCCGGGCTGCGCCCCCGTGCGTGTTCGCTACGAGCGCTGCCTTGTGGCCACCGGCCTGCGCGCGCGCCGCACCGGCCTGCTGCGCCAGGCTGCCGACGCCGGCCGCGCCTTCACTCTGCGCGGCGTGCGTGACGCGTGGCGCGTGGCGCGCGAGCTGCGGCGCGACGACGTGACGCGCGTGCTGGTGCTCGGCGGAGGCTTCCTCGCCGCCGAGCTCAGCGCCGCGCTCGCCGAGCGCCGTACGTATGATCCGCTCTCAATGCTAACCACGCGCCTTTGATCGCGTGAAGATACGTGAAGCACCTACCGATCGCAGGGAACCGCGAGGAAAGATACGTTACGCGTAGAAACGAATCGAAATCGGTCGACTCTGCGAACAACGCCTTTTCGTCGTTTCGTTTTTTAAGGCCGTGTTCAGACCAAACGTATGGTCAGCCGCCGAATGTGAGCAGGCTCACTGTGAGCCCCAGTGTGAATGTGAAAATAAACGGTATTTTTCGTTCACAGTATGCTTACAATACGCTATAGCTTACAATACGCTAATGGTGTGAACAAAACAGTCGGCTTTGTATACGTTCACACCGTATGCGCATGCTGAGCGGCCGCCTATTTTGACTGAATTGAATAGAGTCCGCCGGCAGAGCTGTATCCGATACGCTAACGTACGATCAGCGTCCGCGGCGCGTAGTGACGCGCTATATTAATCGGTGCCGCCGAATGTCAGCGTCTACGCATAGCATTATAACGTATTGTCGGTTAGATGTGAACGAAAAAGTGAATATGTATGGAAATATAATAAACTGCGTAACGCTCGCTCACATTCGGCGCCTGACTATACGTTTGGTCTGAACACAGCCTAAAACTTCAAGGCTCCGTAGCGACGCAGGCTTATAAAACGTAGCCGCTCGGTGATTATTCCGATTCAAAATTGAGTGAAAGCGATTCGAGACGCGTCGTCGCTCGTCGGAACGATAGAAAATTGCCCCACAGTAGGTTCGATTCGAGCGTTCGAGGTCTGGAAGCCGAGTTCCTCAGAGGTGCACTCGTGTGTTGCAGTGTCGCCGGAGGGCCGCAGCGTGGTGCAGGTGTTCCGCGAGGAGGCGCCGCTGGCGAGCGTGCTGCCGCGCTACCTCGCGCAGGAGGCCGCGCGCCGCCTGCGAGATAGCGGCGTGGAGCTACGCGCCGGAGGTGAGTTTGGCCCAGACCTCACCCCCCCCCCCACACTCCGCCCCTCGCTCACGATCCGCCTCTGCGCAGCCGAGGTGGTGAGCAGCGAGGTGGTGAGCGGCGAGCCGGGCGAGCGCGGCGTGCGCTTGCAGCTGGCGGACGGCGGGAGCTTGGAGGCGGACCTGGTGCTGGAGTGCGTGGGCTCGGAGGTGGCGGACGAGCTGGCGCGGCGCTCGCAGCTGGAGACGCACGCGGAGCTGGGCGGGCTAGTGGTGAACGCGGAGCTGCAGGCGCGCAACGACGTGTTCGCGGCGGGCGACGCGGCGTGCTTCTACGACGTGGTACTGGGCCGACGCCGCGTGGAGCACCACGACCACGCCGTGGTGTCGGGCCGCCTGGCGGGCGAGAACATGGCCGCCGTCAAGCCGCCGCAGCACTACACGCACCAGAGCATGTTCTGGAGCGACCTCGGTCCGCAGCTCGGCTACGAGGTAACCTCAGCGCCAACCCCTCCCGATCCTCCGATCTTGCCCCTCGCTCCGAATACATTTTAAAGTGTGTACTTTTCACTACAGGTGTGACCGTTTATTGTGAATTGCGTTATTATAAAATACTCATTACATCTTATCGGGAAATCGGTAAGGTGTATGCAATTGTACGGGCCAATGGCCAATGACCAATATGTCAAAGGATGATGTTATTCAGAATCCGACTGAATTTATTGTTACAACTGTTTAAGGTTGAGTAGTTTGGTTAAGCGTTCTAGACTTGAGAGTGTGTCAAATGTAAGGCATTTGACACATACAATAAAATTAATTCTTGAAAGATTTGGTGGCAGTGATGGACTACTTTAATACTTGTTATTCCAAAGCAACTTAAGACCTTGCTGATCGAACATAATGCGTAGAGATTGGCAAACATATAATTAACTATCTTTTCAAAGGTCATGGCGTTCCCCAAGGCACTAAACTTGGCATTAGACTCTTTTAAATATACGTCAATAAGATGTACAAAATTAAATCGAACATAAAACATTTGCGTTTGCCGATGATGCAGTTATTATTTCCAGAAGTCAAACGTGGGAACAAACTTTCTAAAATATGTTTGTACTATGGATAATAGCCAACTGATAAAAATACATATTTTATAAAAAAATTCAAATAATAATAATAATAATTCTTTATTGTAACAAAATTTACACGTCCGTAATTTTGCGTGGAGCCGTTTAATTAGCTTCCACATCGCTCCGCAGGCTATAGGTATAATCGACTCGAGACTGCCCACCGTAGGCGTGTTCTCGGCCGACGCCGTGACGTCCGCTAGCAAAGCCATCGAAGTGTCCGCCACGGAGGTGGCGGCGGTCGGATCTGAGGCAGGCCCGCCGCTGGCGCTGGTGGCGGAGACGGGGGCGGGGCAGGTGCGGGGGGTGGCGCAGGCGGTGGAGGCGGGGGAGGCGGCGGAGGCGCGGAGCTACGAGCGCGGCGTGGTGTTCTACCTGCGCGAGCGCCGCATCGTCGGGGTGCTGCTGTGGAACCTCTTCAACCGCATGCACGTCGCGCGCCAGGTCAGTCTCACCTACTGTCGCCCGCCGCAGCAGCTGCACAGCTGCGCGTGACGCGCGTTCGGTACTGAGCGTTTGCGTTTGCGCAGGTGCTGGCGCAGGGCGAGTTCGAGGATCTGTTCGAGGTGGCCAAGCTGTTCACGCTGCACGAGGACGAGTAGCGAAGAGGTAGTCACGGGACCTGCATTTACTCTTATAATGTTGTACATAACTAATATAAAATTAAACGAACAATCTAGGTATTACATTTGGTTTTTTATTTCCGTTCGGCACCGACGACTACGCCAATTGACGACATTACGAACTTTAACTCTTACGGTATGTAACTTTCATGCAGAAGAAGACATTGTTATTGTGCATGTTATATGCAGTGCCTGAAGGGTATAAACGATTAAAGATTACAATCCTATACTTAAATAACATGAACGGTATAAAATCATAAACTGTCTGTCGCGAAGACATATTTAAAGTGATGCGGACACAGGTCGTACTCGAGCTTTCTCCGACAGGAAAGTGCTGCTTCCTTTGCATACTGGTCGGCGCGCTCATTGCCATTCTTGAGCTAGTACAAAGCCATGCGTTTGTCCTGGGTCAAGGACTCTGTGAGGTTATGGTACGCATCGGTTGCAAAAGAATGCAGCAGGGTCCCGGGGTTCGTCAACGTCTCTAGCGCTGCCCTCGAGTCGCTGTAGATGCCGCAGATTCCCGCACTGCAGTCGAGGATTTCGCTCGATGCTCTACATAATAATATGGTGAGGAGTTCGGCCTTACACATTGTACAGTACGCTGGCGAGGACAATTTCCGTTTCCATATGGACAGCGTAGTGCCGATTTTGCCCTGTAGCTTGCTTCCGTCGGTGAAGATACGGAGCGACGAGGTATAAAGAAAGATGGAAAAGATTTACTGACTATATTATTTAATTGAATTGAATTTTGTTAAATTTATTTGGAAACCACCCAATTGTATTAATGAACTGTATTGAGCTTATTGAATTGTATTGATTTTTTTATAACAATGTCATTTAATTGTAATGTACTTAACTTGGCTTGACACGCTTAAGCCTAGATTAAGCTGAAATAGTTTTATGAATTAATAATAAATAATAAATTAATAAATATTTTGAACATCTGAAACACAACATCATCTAGTTCCAAGCTAAGTAGAGCTTGTGTTATGGGTACTAGACAACTGATATAAATACATAAACATACTTTTTTTTTTTTTGTAAATACATACTATACATAGAAAACACCCAGACTCCGAAACAAATATTTTTGAATCACACAAATAATATTTGGTCCGACCCGGGAATCGAACCCGAGACCTCTTGATCAGCAGCCGCATACGCTAACCACTATACCAACGAGGCAGTCAATGTAACATATAAGCAATTGGTCGGTTGGTTGGGTTTGAGTAACTAAACCCAAAACAACTAAAACTAAGGTTAATGAAGAGAAAACATTGTAATACAAAAAGGGAAAGCATGCTTAATAAATCATCATCATCATCAGCCTATCGCAGTCCACTGCTGGACATAGGCCTCTCCAATTGCACGCCACTCAGTTCGATCCTCGGCGACTCGCATCCAGCTCCTGCCAGCCGTCTTGCGCAAATCATCACTCCACCTGGCCTGTGGACGTCCTACACTACGTTTGCCGAGACGCGGTCTCCACTCAAGAACACGTTTACCCCAACGGTTGTCGGTCCTGCGGCTAATATGGCCAGCCCATTGCCACTTCAGCTTGCTAATCCTGTGCTAATTTCTCTCAGAGATCGTGTTCGAAACGAGGTAATCCGGCAGAGAACTAAAGTGATCGACATAGCTTAATAAATATACGATATAAATTGTAAGTCACTTGAAGCGGAAAAAAAACAAAAAAAAAGAGTCAAAAATAATCATTGAATCACAAAATACCTACACAAGTTTCAAGTGACATATTAAAATATAATGTCAAATTAAGCATGCAATATAAAAATAAAAATAAAAACTACCTACCTACCTACCTACCTACCTACCTACCTACCTACCCACCTACCTACCTACCTACCTACCTACCTACCTTATTTGTAACAGGCCTATTAGGCCTAAGCCGCTGCACGCCGCGATAGCAGCGTTTTTAACCCGCTCCGCATTCAGAAAATCTTTTAAGTAGTAAAAGTTTTATGAAAAGTACAGTGTCATACATCAAAAGTTGCGTAATCACGAGCTCTGCGCACCCCCGTGAACCCCGTGAAAATCGGAAAACAACTGTGGATTTTCCTTGAACACAATGTGTTTTTCAGGTTAAAAATATATAAAAGTGAGTGTAACTTGTTAACGCGATCAACGACGTGTGCTTTTTCGACTGTGGGAGGGTGCATCTTGAAGGTCCCCACCTTTTGAGACACCTTCCAGAATTTTCCGGCCACAAACAAAAAAGCTGTTAAGGTTTTTCCGAATACCGCGTGGCCACGAAGTCCCTGATCCCGGGCAGCTGTGTGAAACTGAAGCCTGCAGCTTCGAGCGGAACAAGGAGTGGAGCCGGGAGCCATTTCGAACATTATAAAAAGTTAAGTGGTTCCAAAGATAGTGTCGGTTAAAGGGTGTGGATAATTTTTAATTTCCATTTTGAAGTAAATATATTAACTTAGCAAATAGCAACACTTTCAATCAGTAAAATCTTGAAATTTTTACAAGTGTTTGGCGAAACTTTAACTCAGAGTGAAATCGGGCATAGGTTCCACGTTCCCCCGTTTTTTCACTTATAATTCTAAGTCCTAAATTACCAACACCAATTTTTCTAAGTCCAAATTTACACAGAAAACGTCTACATTCGTTGCAAAGTATTTGAACTATATATTTATTTATTTTTCACTGATAAAATATCACAAAACGTACTCACAGTTTATCTTCGTCACTCAAACCACACACAATATTTCCACCTGTTCTCCGGACACGTCGCGTCGCGCTGCACGCCAAAAGCTGCTGACGTCACTGACGATGGTGTCCTGCTTGACCAATGTTCATATTTAGAGTTATTGTTAGTGTACTCGATAGATGCCGTTAGGAGCGATTTACGTCGCACTATGGTTTCGTTGCACGCCATAGTATATAAGCCTTGATTTTGTATGATTAAATTGACTCGCTCTGAAATACAGAAGTTTTATTTATACGGTTATCACTGGAGGACCTTGGGGTAACATGTGCCGGTATTGTACATGGTCCTTCGAGCCGGATGGCGTTTTGGATGTGGAACACGGCAAGTAAATTAAAGCTACGGAGTGACATACGCGGAGATATGCAAGTGGAGTGCTGTTGAAGATAATTGAGGACTCTGGACTTCGAGGATACACTTACTTACGTGAGTAATGAAGTACAAAGTGGACTATAAACTGTGAGTACTATTTCAAGTGTTTAGAAACGAAACTTAGAAAAAATAAGGTGGTTAGTTGCTCTTTCGGACTTAGAATAGTTTCGATAAAAACGACGATACGAGGAATCTATGCCCGATTTTTGATCGGTAAGAGCACCACAAAAACACTTAGAAAAATCACGCTCGGTTTTAACTTTGAAATTTTAACGAAATCGACACTTAGAAAAATTACTTGCATTCGACGACGCTTCTCACATAAGATACAAGATGGAAAAGGAACTTAGAAAAGTAAAGGATCTTAAAGGACAAATTGAGAAAGGTTTAATCAACTTTAAAAAATCTTCAAAGGAACGAATTACCTACAATTACGTGGATACGCGGTTAGAGGTTTTGGAGAATCAATTCAAGAATTTTTCTGCCAAATATGAGGATATAGTCGGCGAGTACGAAGAGGAAGAATTGTTACGTTATTTTCAAGAGGACATTTATGAAAAAGTTTATGAAACTTATTTAACTTATAAGGTAGAATTAAAAAACGCATTATCTCAATTAAAATTAAGTAGTTCTTATAAAGAAGCTTGCAATGTATCGTCTGACAATAAGGTTAAATTACCAAAAATTGTATTACCTAAATTTAGCGGAAAATACACCGAGTGGTCATCATTTCGGGATTTATTTGTATCTTTAATTCACAATAATAAGACCTTAAGTGACGTACAGCGGCTTCACTATTTAAAGACCCAATTGTTAGGTGAAGCAGAGCAATTAATAAGGTACGTTCCAATAACAGATAGTAACTATAAAAAATGTTGGGAAACGTTAGAAAATAGATATAATAATAAGAAATTTATGTCCACGTGTATCTTAAAAAGGTTATTTAGCCAACGAAATATTGTTGTCGAATCCGCGAATGAATTAAAAGATCTGTTGGATGTTACAAGGGACTGTTTGCACGAGCTGACCAATCTTGGTATTGATGTAAATTCTTGGGATGTTATTGTTATTTATGTAGTAAGTTTGAAGCTGGACGTAGAATCTCGGAAGCAATGGGAATTGCATGTTAGTGAATCCTCCGAAGATCTACCTTCTTTCAAACAGTTTGGTAAGTTTTTAGAAACACGATTTCGAGCCCTTGAATTTATCGAACCAAAAGGAAAGCCAAAGTGGGTCCCTTCTACGTCTCACTCCAAGGTAATGCATGGTTCTATTAGTATAACATGTCCACATTGCTCCGATAATCACAAATTAGCGAACTGTAAAAAGTTTTCTAAAGAGATTAGTGACGAGCGACGTAGTCTTGCCCAGTCTTTGGGGGTATGTTTTAATTGTTTAGGACTTAATCACACTTCCCGAGACTGTCGTGTTCTTTTAAAATGCCGTATTTGTCAGCGGAAACATCATACGTTGTTGCACCCTAAGAGCCCTAGTGTAACCAGTGCGGGGGTAACGCCTACCACCTCACATGAAAGTATTTCAGAGTCAGAGCCCACACCATAAGATATTAGTGCAAATATAGCAACCCATTTTGTGAATGAACGAGCGCAAGCTCGAGTATTATTAGCCACAGCCCTTATTAGGGCTGAATCTCAAAATGGGTCTTACCAAACATTGAGAGCATTGGTAGATCAAGGATCGCAAGCATCCTTCATAACTGAGGCAGCAGCGCAATTACTTCGTTTGAAAAAAGTTGTTTCGAATTCAACTATTGCAGGAATAGGAGGTGGTCATGGTGATATAGTCTCTAGACATGTTGTTAATATTAAAATGCAGTCATTGCATGACCCTTCCTTCACCTTAAAAGTAATGGCGCATGTTTTAAGTGCACTGACCTCCGTTATGCTAGACGCCAGTTTTAAACTTCAGAATTGGCTAGCAATTTACAATATTAGTTTAGCTGACCAAAAGTTTAATTCACCCAACAAAAGTGACATTTTGTTGGGAGCTGAAACATATTGTCATGTTTTAAAAGCAGGATTAATCAAGAGTCCCACAGGTTCTGCGATCGCTCAAGACACACATTTAGGGTGGATTGTGTCGGTTCAAGTTAACAAAGCAGAAAATTCTATCCACTCACTTATGTGAGTGTCATCGCAATGCATACACAAATCGAAGAAAACTAGATGGTTAAACGATTATGGGAATTAGATTCTGAACCTGTGGTAACTAAAAGACCCTTTTCCCCCGAAGAACAGGCCTGTGAGGATTTCTATACAGCCACTACGAAAAGGTAGGTAATTTGTTGTCTCAACTTCCCGATGATACAAAGCACCCAGTTGTTATTTCTCATGAATCTAGTTTGGCTAAGTTGATTATAGCCGATGCTCATGAAAGGACCTTTCATGGAGGACAACAACTGATGCTCAATTTTATACGCACCAGATATTGGATTAGCCGAGTGAAAGGTATAGTTCGAACCCATATACACAATTGTGTTCCATGTATAAGATATGCTGCGACAACGAAACAACAGTTAATGGGTGAGCTTCCAGCTTACAGGGTTACTCCAAGCTAGCCCTTTCTTGACACCGGTGTCAACTATGCGGGACCCATTAACATGAGGGTATCTAAAGGCCGCGGGCAACGGTCATTTAAGGGGTATATTTGTTTGTTCGTGTGTATGGCCACACGTGCCGTGCATATTGAACCGGTTTCAGATTTAACGTCTGAGGGTTTCTTGGCAGCCTTCAAACGGTTTGTCTCCAGACGTGGACATTGCCGTCATGTCTGGAGCGACAATGGTATCAATTTTGTGGGTGCTGCAAAGGAGTTACAGAAGCTTTTTGCTCGAGAAAGCTCATTGTATAAAGACATTGCAGCTGCTCTCGCCAACTCTCAAACTGAATGGCACTTCATCCCTCGCCATGCTCCAAATTTTGGTGGACTGTGGGAAGCAGAGTTAAAAAGTCTGAAGCACCATCTGAAACGGGTTATCGGCGAATCTACACTTACGTTTGAGGAGATGTCTACAGTTCTCTCTCAAATTGATGCGTGTTTGAATTCGAGGCCACTGTCTCAAGGTAGTAGTGACCTGGATGATCCCGCCCCTTTAACCCCTGGGCATTTCTTGGTAGGTCAACCGATTGTGGTACCACCTGACGACAATTATGAGTATAACACAGTTACCACTTTACGTAGATGGCAATTAGTACAACGTACGGTGCAAAGCTTTTGGCGTAGGTGGAAACAGGAATATTTGACCAACTTCTTCCAAAGACACAAATGGACTGCTCGGATTCCTGATATGAAATTAGGCAATATAGTTTTAATAAAGGATGATAAGTTACCTCCTGCTAAATGGTTGTATGGTAGGATCACTTAATTGCATCCGGGCAAGGACAATTTGACACGCTTTGTCTCTGTACGTTGTAAAGGTACTACGATTAAACGTCCAGCTTCAAAATTATGTTTACTGCCTGTCACTGAATAGTGACATTGTGTACGTTTATACCGAAGTATTTTATTTTACATTTAAAAGTTACAGGCTAGTGTTTGTTATATTGCATGAAGTTTATTTTTATACATTTGTTATTTTTTAATAACTGTAAAACTGAGTAGGAAAATAATTTGTAAATGCCTCGTCTACTATTATATATTTTTTAATTATACAGTCCATTGTTCGAGAATTTATATTGCTGAGTTTGTTAATTGTGGGCGGTACTAAAAGGAAATTCTTCCTTTTGGTGGGCAGAATGTTCATATTTAGAGTTATTGTTAGTGTACTCGATAGATGCCGTTAGGAGCGATTTACGTCGCACTATGGTTTCGTTGCACGCCATAGTATATAAGCCTTGATTTTGTATGATTAAATTGACTCGCTCTGAAATACAGAAGTTTTATTTATACGGTTATCACTGGAGGACCTTGGGGTAACATGTGCCGGTATTGTACAACCGTACTTCCTCTTCTCAGGGATGGCTGATGACGTCACACCCGGCGCCACCTGAACTTGTCTTCCTCTTCACAGGAAATCCTTCCAACACCTGAGTTGCGATCCACAACCCCTTCAGTGTTCCCTAACAACTGCCGCGGTGCGCTAAGGCAAAAACTTCACCGCAACAGCTATTCCCTTACAGGTTCGAATAAAATCCGACTCGACTGGATCAAAATGTAAGAACGTCAAAGGGACGTGGTCATCGGTGTTATAAGGGCTACATAGTTCTGTTTGTATGTATGGCAACACGAGCTATCCATTTAGAGTTGGTTAGTGATCTGACTTCCATAGGATTTATAGCAGCTTTCAGGCGATTCGTTTCTCGTAGAGGTCATTGCACGGATGTATGGAGCGACAACGGCACTGCTTTCGTTGGAGCGTCTAAAGAATTAAGAGAGTTACTGAGAGCACAAGAGTCAACCCTGTCTGAAGAAATAGCGAGAAGTTTAGCTCTTATTGGCACAACGTGGCATTTTATTCCTGCCCACGCTCCTAACTTCGGTGGATTGTGGGAAGCTGGAGTTAGATCCACCAAGTTTCATTTGAAACGAGTTATCGGTGATTCTACACTCACCTTTGAAGAGATGACCACTCTCTTAACACAGATTGAAGCATGTCTGAACTCCAGGCCACTGTCAGTTGCATACGGCACAGATTCGGAAGAGTTCAGTCCGTTGACTCCCGGTCATTTTTTGATAGGAGAGCCGATACTTACCGTTCCTGATGCAAATTATCCTCCAAGTCCTATTAGCAGCCTGAAACGATGGCATTTAGTGCAAGGTATGCTGCGAGACTTTTGGCGTAGATGGGCCAATGAGTATTTGACACATTTTCTTCATAGATACAAGTGGACTAACAAGGTACCTGAACCCAGAGTTGGAGATATTGTTTTGGTCAAAGAAGATAACTTACCTCCCGCGAAGTGGCTTCTTGGTAGAATTGTAGAAAAACACCCTGGTGGTGACAATCTTACACGAGTAGTTACATTAAAATGTAAAAATTCATATTTAAAAAGGCCCACTTCAAAATTGTGCGTTTTACCAGTTACCGATTGAAATTTATAGTTAAGATGTTAGTTTTTAAGAACCGTGTGTTAGACTAATTATGTAACATTTTTCAGTGTTTGCCATGGTGGGCGGTAAATTTTAAGGACAAGGGTCTTTGGTGGGCGGTATGTTTGATGTAATAATTAGTTCCGCTCGCGTCGATAGATGGCGCTATAAAAATAAGTGCTTTCTTAAAGGGCGGTGTTAAGAGTCTCCGATGGTTAATGACCTTCCGGACATTTTTTAAATTAAAATGACTTTCGTTGACGTACTTGTAGTTTCATTCTATTAACCCAAGTTCATCCCGTGTACATTTTGGTCCTTCGAGCCGGATTTGAACCAGCGACCTATGGATTAGAATTATAAGTGAAAAAACGGGGGAACGTGGAACCTATGCCCGATTTCACTCTGAGTTAAAGTTTCGCCAAACACTTGTAAAAATGTCAAGATTTTACTGATTGAAAGTGTTGCTATTTGCTAAGTTAATATATTTACTTCAAAATGGAAAGATATTGTAATTTGCAACGAAATTTAAAGACTATTATTGAAAGGTCAAGATCTAATTTTAAGAAAACGCCCAAGGATCGTTTCTCATATCAATACATTGAGGCAAGATTAGAGAAGTTGGAACAAGATTGGCAGGCGTTTTGTAAAAATAATTGCGAAATACTAGCATTAGATAGTGCGAGTGTAGAAGCATTAAAAGGTATTACTTGTGATGTTTATGAAGATACCGAAGAAATTTACATTAGTTATAAATCAGAACTAAATATCGCATTATGTAATTACCCCGCTCCAGTCAATGATACATTAGTTTCTAAGGGCACTCAAGGTGTTGGTGTGCCTATGGCATCTGGCTCTTCTGTTCGATTACCTAAGATAAGTATTCCTACCTTTTCTGGTAGGTATTCTGAATGGACGTCTTTTCGTGACCTGTTTATTTCCTTGGTGCACAGTAATCAATCTTTAGACTTGGTACAGAAATTGCATTACTTAAAGGCTCATCTTACAGGAGAGGCAGAACAATTGATAAGGTTTATACCTCTAACGGCAGCTAATTATAATCAGTGTTGGTCACAGTTAGAGGCTAGATATAACAACAAACGATATCTGTCAAATTGTATTTTGAAAAGATTATTTAATCAACGTATTAAAAAATTTGGATATTGATGTGGGCTCATGGGACATTATTATTATTCACATTGTTAATTATAAATTAGATCCAGACACGAGGAAACAATGGGAACTTCATATCACGAGTGACAACTCGCACGAGTTGCCAACTTTTAATCAGTTTTCAAAATTTTTAGAATATCGTTTTCGAGCATTAGAGTTTATTGAGCCTAAATCAAGGTCTGTCGTTCACCCGACTATGTCTCAAAATAAAGGTTATGTTGATAGACCAAAAGTGTTTCACATGTCAAACCCAGCATTGGTTTGTGCATATTGATCTGAAAATCACAAGTTATGCTTCTGTAGGAAGTTAGCAAGGATGGATCATGATAAAAAACATGACTTTGTTATGAAAAATTACAACTTTTAACTGCTTAGGTCGTAATCATACTGTAAAACAATGCCAAAAATCCACTTGTTGTCGTATTTGCAATCGTCATCATCACTCTCTTCTTCACCCAAACAATAGCTCCGCAACTTCTGTTGCACAACATGGAAACCAAGTTCAGGCCACAAAGGTTAACGCATCCCCTCAAGAAGTGGTGGGATCATCATCAAATGAGAGTTCAGCCGTTGTCTCATGTTTTTCGTCAGGAAACAATCGTCAGGTATTGTTAGCCACCATAGTAGGTAGGTAGGTAGGTAGGTAGGTAGGTAGGTAGGTAGGTAGGTAGGTAGGTAGGTAGGTAGGTAGGTAGGTAGGTAGGTAGGTAGGTAGGTAGGTAGGTAGGTAGGTAGGTAGGTAGGTAGGTAGGTAGGTAGGTAGGTAGGTAGGTAGGTAGGTTTTTTTTTTTTTTTTTTTTTTTTTTTTTTATAGCATGCTTAATTTGACATTTTGTGTTATTATGTCACTTGAGCCTTGGTTTGGTAATTTGCGTTCTCCTTTTTCATTCATCTTGGTTTTTTTTTTTTTTTTTTTTTTTTTTTTTTTTCTTTTCAAGTGACTTACAAATGTTCGGTGCGTATAATCTAAGCATGCTATTGTATTGCTCTGTCCTTTACATTTGAATTTGGATTATTTATATGGATCAGGTCTCACATTTTATTTCTTTTGATACATTTTCTTTCGGTTTGAGTTGCTTTAGGTTTAATCAGGTCAAACCCAACCAACCGAACAAATTTGTGCATTAGGTTTATACATTTTAATACTACGGCTTATTCTAGGCTTAACCGTGTCAAGCCAAGTTAGGCTAAGTTAAGTTAATAAAATCAGTAAATTCAATAAAATCCAATAAAATGCAATAAGATCAATGAGATATATCATGAATACAAAATTCCATAAATTCAATGACCAGGGTAAAATTCAATTAAATTCAAGAATATACAAACAAAATTCAGGGAAAATTAGCATTAATTCACCAGGAAACAGTGAAATCCCATATAATCATTAAATTCAATAAAACAATACTTAATTATAATTAATTAATGGAGGTCAACAAAACCGCTACCGTTCAATAACATCAATAAAATTCAATAAATTCAACAATACTCACTAAAACCCAATAAAATTAATGAGATACATAATATATACTAAATTCCATAAATTCAATAGGCTGAGGTAAAATTTCAATTGCATTCAGGAACATACAGACAAAATTAATAAAATCCGATAAAATTAGTAAATTTAAAATGAATCCAACAAATTCAATGAATTCAGTAAAACTTAACATTATTAATAAAATTAAAGAAATTAAATATAATTCACTAAAATCAGTAAAATTCAATAAAAGCAATAAAATTCAATAAAATTGCAAGATTCAATAATTATTCAATAATGTAATGATATATAATAAAATCAATCAATAAGGTTCAATTGTTCCGACCGTAGCCGTAGTAGTAGCCGTGCAGCCGTTTGAGCAGTCGTCCAGGTTGAGGCAGAGTCCACATCGTGACGATCCTAGTTGGCTGGTAGGCACACTCTTGAGCCGTTTGCTCTGCCCGCTATTCGCATGATAGTTGAGCCATATTTCAGAAAAGCGTCTCTGCTTTCCCTTTGCTAGGTAGGTAGGTAGGTAGGTAGGTAGGTAGGTAGGTAGGTAGGTAGGAAGGTAGGTAGGTAGGTAGGTAGGTAGGTAGGTAGGTAGGTAGGTAGGTAGGTAGGTAGGTAGGTAGGTAGGTAGGTAGGTAGGTAGGTAGGTAGGTAGGTAGGTAGGTAGGTAGGTAGGTAGGTAGGTAGGTAGGTAGGTAGGTAGGTTAGGTTAGGTTAGGTTAGGTTAGGTTAGGTTAGGTTAGGTTAGGTTAGGTTAGGTTAGGTTAGGTTAGGTTAGGTTAGGTTAGGTTAGGTTAGGTTAGGTTAGGTTAGGTTAGGTTAGGTTAGGTTAGGTTAGGTTAGGTTAGGTTAGGTTAGGTTAGGTTAGGTTAGGTTAGGTTAGGTTAGGTTAGGTTAGGTTAGGTTAGGTTAGGTTAGGTTAGGTTAGGTTAGGTTAGGTTAGGTTAGGTTAGGTTAGGTTAGGTTAGGTTAGGTTAGGTTAGGTTAGGTTAGGTTAGGTTAGGTTAGGTTAGGTTAGGTTAGGTTAGGTTAGGTTAGGTTAGGTTAGGTTAGGTTAGGTTAGGTTAGGTTAGGTTAGGTTAGGTTAGGTTAGGTTAGGTTAGGTTAGGTTAGGTTAGGTTAGGTTAGGTTAGGTTAGGTTTTTTTTTTTTTTTTTTTTTTTTTTTTTTTTTTTTTTTTTTTTTTTTTTTTTTTTTTTTTTTTTTTTTTTTTTTTTTTTTTTTTTTTTTTTTTTTTTTTTTTTACTAGCACCTCCTATATTTATATTTAGGAGCCTTTCCTAGACTTTGCCTGTCATACTAGTTCTCGCTTGAATGCTTCTCGCACTTTCATGCCGCATACTGTTTCTTTCTCGCATACTTTCTTTCATGCCGTACAGGTGGGATTCCTGCTATTCTACTACTATTATATTTTATCTTTGTCTTATTTCTATTTTAACACGGGTAAATAACTCGAAACAAGGTTCTTTATTTAACAGCAATACTTATATACTTAATTTATATTTATGGGGGTTATGGTGTTTTATTTAATACTTACATTTTATTACTTTTATTTCTATATTTTTACACTATTATATATTTTACCATTTCTATATCTATACTTATTACTCTATTACATTTTTGCTGTTTCTATTGCTATGCTTATTACACTATAACATATTTAACGATTTCTATTTCTATACTACTTACACTATTACATGTTTTACAATTTCTATTTCTATGCTTCCTTACGCTATTACATATTTATCCATTTCAATTTCTATATTATTTTTACTATTACACATTTTACTACTTGCTTTTTTACTGTATTAATTTTACACTGTGTTGCCTACTATTTATTATGATCGACTTGAATAATTTTACATTATTTGTGATCATATGACTTTTATGCTTTATTTCGCTTGTTTACTATAATTATTATATTTATACAGTATTTTAGGAATTTGTTTAAATATTTATTATTCATTAATCGACTAAGGTTATCGTTTGTTACTTTAATTTGTAATTCTTGTTCCAGGTCATACCTCTGCCTATCAAAAGTGGGACATTCCACTATCAGGTGGGGGACGGTTTCTTCCTTCGCCGGATCACAGATGCACGATGGGCTCTCCTTACACCTGAATCGCGTCAAGTATTCGGAGAACCCACCATGCCCCGTAAGTAGTTGTGTTGTGTGTATATTGGGTGTAAATTTTGTCGTGATTCTGTATGCATCCACCACGTTTGGGAGGAACATTTTCGTTATGGAGGCGGTTTCGCCAGACGTGTATCTTCGGTTCCACTCGTCAAGCGAATCCATTCGGATTTTCCGCTTGACGAAGGTTAGGTTAGGTTAGGTTAGGTTAGGTTAGGTTAGGTTAGGTTAGGTTAGGTTAGGTTAGGTTAGGTTAGGTTTTTTTTTTTTTTTTTTTTTTTTTTTTTAAAGTTCGGATCTGAGTCCGAACTGCGTATACTCCCCGGACATAATCCAGGCCCTTTAGTAGAAGATAATTTTTTATAATTCTTATTTTTAAGGATTTGTTTTCACATAGTTTATGGTGGTTCCATAATCGCGCTATTACAATATATCATATATCATATGGCTATAGCTTTATACTAATTTTTAACACATTCATAAAAACTACTATATGTGAGGGTTCACATATTCACATTTTATACTAACAATTTTATTACTGTTGATACTTAAGAGTCTATTGTAGGGATCTGTATTAACTTATATCTATTAACTTATATACTTTTATTTTATTATGTGAGGTTTTACATATTCACATTTTATGCTAACAATTTTTATTGCTATTGATACTTAAGAGTCTATTGTAGGGATCTATATTAATTATATCTATTAACTTATATACTTTTATTTATTCTTATCTTTTTTATGTTTATATACTATATTTTTCTTTTTATAGTATAGTATTTATTTTTCTTTTTGTTTTTTATAATTTTTTATTTTTCTTTTTGTTTTTTTTTATGTTTTTTATTTTTGTTTTTTGTGTTTTTATTTTTCTTTTGTTTCCTTTTTTTATAATCTTATAATAACTTAATTTTATAATAGTATGTATGTAGATGTATAGTATATATTCTTATCTAGTTCTTAATTTTTACAACTTATCAATTCAAAGTTACTTATAGTTATTTAATCTAGGACTTTAGTACTAACAATATTGCTGCTTTTTTACAGCGTTATTTTATATCTATTCTTGTACCTAGTTTTGTTATGCTATTATAATTATATTTATCAAAATATATATAATGCATAGTTCTTAACATCTATTATATTTAATTTTATACCTAAAACTTACAGCTATTTTAACATATTTTAATTGACTTATTTTCATATGAAGATAAGTCCGATTAATTATGTAGTCTGTCATTTTATTTGTTTGTATTTGTACTATTTTATAAATAACTTCCCCTTCCAGTGCCATACTGTTTGGGTTTTTTATACCTAATTTTCTAAAATTTTGAGATTTTTGTTCTAATATATTCCCTATTTTAAAATACAAACAAAAGTTTCGTATACTATATTTAACAGCGTTGTTTACAAATGGGGCGCTGACGGCGACATCAGGAATACGCCACAGCCGACCTCGCCAGCGCGTCCCATTTCTTACGAACGGGGCACTGATTATCATAGACACTGTGGGAGGTGTCGGGTAGCTTTGCCCTTACGCAACTTTTGCACGTTGGTGGTTGGGCTGCCAGGAATTGATCACATTTGGCTTTCAAATGAGGGCCTCCACAGTAGTGGCACAAATCTACTGCCTCTGTGCAAGTTTTGCGCCCGTGTCCGTACGCCAGGCATTTGGTGCATTGCACCAAGGGTGTCTGGTCCTCCACCCGGACACGCTGGAGGTCGATATATACCCTGCCGACCGACATAAGCTGTTGGTACAGCGCGGGCGTTACCCTGAGTACCAAATGGCACTCATGTTGGTTCCGCGCCCTGCGTCTATATAGGACCTCTGCCTGGCTTATGTCGGCCGCCAGGTCCCCCAATACGCTACTGTTTTGATTGTGCAAGGCGGTCTTAATTTCATTATCGGTGTTGTATGACAACACATTTTTAAATATTACTAACGGGTTTTTATTCCTGGCTTGTTCGAAAGTGATGTTCTCCTTCTTTTTCAGCCTCTCCTCCACTTTGTCTAGCTCGGCTCTGGTGGAGCAGCTGAGGATGACCTTCCCTTCCCGCGTCTTCCTCAGCTTCTCCACCCGAATTCCGCTCTTTCTAGCATCTAAAGCTCCCTTTATATGCTCTATGACACCGCCGGGAGTGTCCAGAGTTTCCTTGGAGGAGATGATTAGGGAGTGAGTTGGCTTGTGCTCCCATGGTGATCTGGGTTGCCTGACCGCATCCGCGTAAGAGGGAGTATCTCCAGGCGCGGGTCCCCGCGTCCGAAGATCCTCCACTGCAGCTCTTAACTTCCCTATTTCCCCAACCAACTCCCCGCCCCCGTGTGTCGACGCAATGTCCGGTCCTAAGTTACCCAGGCCGTCTTCGATCTTTTTTGTAATATCAGCCGTTTTGTCCTCAAAGGTTAGGTTAGGTTAGGTTAGGTTAGGTTAGGTTAGGTTAGGTTAGGTTAGGTTAGGTTAGGTTAGGTTAGGTTAGGTTAGGTTAGGTTAGGTTAGGTTAGGTTAGGTTAGGTTAGGTTAGGTTAGGTTAGGTTAGGTTAGGTTAGGTTAGGTTAGGTTAGGTTAGGTTAGGTTAGGTTAGGTTAGGTTAGGTTAGGTTAGGTTAGGTTAGGTTAGGTTAGGTTAGGTTAGGTTAGGTTAGGTTAGGTTAGGTTAGGTTAGGTTAGGTTAGGTTAGGTTAGGTTAGGTTAGGTTAGGTTAGGTTAGGTTAGGTTAGGTTAGGTTAGGTTAGGTTAGGTTAGGTTAGGTTAGGTTAGGTTAGGTTAGGTTAGGTTAGGTTAGGTTAGGTTAGGTTAGGTTAGGTTAGGTTAGGTTAGGTTAGGTTAGGTTAGGTTAGGTTAGGTTAGGTTAGGTTAGGTTAGGTTAGGTTAGGTTAGGTTAGGTTAGGTTAGGTTAGGTTAGGTTAGGTTAGGTTAGGTTAGGTTAGGTTAGGTTAGGTTAGGTTAGGTTAGGTTAGGTTAGGTTAGGTTAGGTTAGGTTAGGTTAGGTTAGGTTAGGTTAGGTTAGGTTAGGTTAGGTTAGGTTAGGTTAGGTTAGGTTAGGTTAGGTTAGGTTAGGTTAGGTTAGGTTAGGTTAGGTTAGGTTAGGTTAGGTTAGGTTAGGTTAGGTTAGGTTAGGTTAGGTTAGGTTAGGTTAGGTTAGGTTAGGTTAGGTTAGGTTAGGTTAGGTTAGGTTAGGTTAGGTTAGGTTAGGTTAGGTTAGGTTAGGTTAGGTTAGGTTAGGTTAGGTTAGGTTAGGTTAGGTTAGGTTAGGTTAGGTTAGGTTAGGTTAGGTTAGGTTAGGTTAGGTTAGGTTAGGTTAGGTTAGGTTAGGTTAGGTTAGGTTAGGTTAGGTTAGGTTAGGTTAGGTTAGGTTAGGTTAGGTTAGGTTAGGTTAGGTTAGGTTAGGTTAGGTTAGGTTAGGTTAGGTTAGGTTAGGTTAGGTTAGGTTAGGTTAGGTTAGGTTAGGTTAGGTTAGGTTAGGTTAGGTTAGGTTAGGTTAGGTTAGGTTAGGTTAGGTTAGGTTAGGTTAGGTTAGGTTAGGTTAGGTTAGGTTAGGTTAGGTTAGGTTAGGTTAGGTTAGGTTAGGTTAGGTTAGGTTAGGTTAGGTTAGGTTAGGTTAGGTTAGGTTAGGTTAGGTTAGGTTAGGTTAGGTTAGGTTAGGTTAGGTTAGGTTAGGTTAGGTTAGGTTAGGTTAGGTTAGGTTAGGTTAGGTTAGGTTAGGTTAGGTTAGGTTAGGTTAGGTTAGGTTAGGTTAGGTTAGGTTAGGTTAGGTTAGGTTAGGTTAGGTTAGGTTAGGTTAGGTTAGGTTAGGTTAGGTTAGGTTAGGTTAGGTTAGGTTAGGTTAGGTTAGGTTAGGTTAGGTTA
>OW052075.1:19464725-19469725 GCA_932526445.1 Phragmatobia fuliginosa
TTTAAGTCTTAATTTTATAGCTAATTTTGTAAGCTGCTCCCAAATTGGAGTTGTCTTATATGATAAGTGTGATAGAATTTTTGTATATGTTGTTATAGTGTTGTCATGTCCTGTGTAGTTTTATGTTGTTCGGTGACGCCAAGACGTCGCATGTGGATGTTATCTCCACGTAGTATTTATGACCTATGTATCTGTTAGTGTGCATGATATGTTATGTTGTTACGTGGTGTGTAATTCACTAACTCCCTATCTTGTCAGCAGTATGTATATAAACTTAATTATATACAACTGCTGACCCTCCCAGTGAATTAAGTGTCTGTTTGTATGTGTTCGTGTTGCGTGTTTATGTGCATGTTTGATTTAGTTTGGATATGGTTATCATATTAAACTTAAATCACTAGTGTCGTGTATAGTGAGTGTTGTGATGTGCGAGTCATAAATACTCCGTGGTTGAACGTGCCAGGTAGTCCCATTTAGCCCGTGTTGGGCACTCGGCACTAAACGCGTTATGGCCTACGTTACGCAGCCCAGAGTGCGAGCAATTGCAGCACCGTGGTTCCGCTCCCTTGGCGAAATCAGGGCAGCTCTCACGAAGGTGTGAGCCCCCGCAGTGGCTGCATCTGCTCGCACTCTCGGCGCAGTATCTGCGGCCATGGCCGAAGGCCAAGCATTTCGTACATTGAATGAGCGGAGACTGGTCCTCCACTCTGACCCTTTGTAGGTCTATGTAGAGGTTCCCAGTCTCCGTCATTCTCTGCCATACTCTTGGCCTGACCTGAAGCACGACATGCGACGTCTTGGGGTTCCGTGTCTTTTTCTTGTACTTAATTTTTAACTCTTTCTCCTCCTGTGATAGGCCCATGAAGATATCAGGGTTTTGGGTGTATAGGGCCCTCACCATATCTTCATCGTCCTCCTCCATATACACGTCCTTGAGGACGACGAGCGGGTTCTTATTGCTCATGGGTGCTACCACAAGTCCTTCACCGCATTTTCCGAGCTGCTCCATTAATTTACCCCTTTCGGTTTCCGTGTCGCAGCCCAAGATGACCGTGCTGTTTTTGGCCTTTCTTGTTTTATTGATTTTTAGGCCAGTAGCTCTGGCGTCGACCGCCTTCTTCACCCTGACGAGCACCTCGTCGGCAGTCTCGCGACTGTTCGTTGAGGTGACCGCCACCGAGTGAAGGGCCGGTCGGCGCCCGGGCCTGGCCGCTGCGACACTAGCGTACGTCATAGGGGCCGGGCCGCTCTCTGGTTTTGAACCACTCGTCGCTTCAGCAAGACAAGATCTCGCCTCGACGACTATATCTCTTGCGACGGTGGTCACCAGGTCCTCGATTTGAGTTTGTGCGCGGACCACAAGCCCCTCAGTAGCTTTGTCAATGTCCACCTGGGTTTGCTCAATCTTTTCAAAGACGACTTCGGTGATATTGGCACCTCGTTCGTCATTGTCAGAATTGAGCTGTTTAATATCCCTAATAATAATGTCGTGGGATTCTTTAATCCAGTGATAAACTGAATCTTCCAGGTTACTTAGTCTTGTAAGCATCCTCTCCTCTTGTTTTGAGGTTGCGGCCACCGTGGCCGCCTCCCCCTCCGCAAGAGTTAATGTTTCCGCAGCCCCTTTTTTGGTTTCGGACACCCCCGCCTCCAGGTTTTTGATCCGCCTACTTAGTTCGAACATAATCCGAATCCCTTTGTCCGAGCGTTCCTCTAAGTAGGTTTTAATATCCTTTCTCATTTGAGAGTATTGTTGGATCTTGTATGGTATGTCCTCGAAGGTCTGCATGACCTCCTGGAGTAATTGGTCACTCGACTGTGCAGCGTAGGTGTCGTGCCGCGTTTTAAATTGTTTCATGTTGTCGAGTGACCTTCTCTTTGTGTCGGGTCGTTTTATAAAAGTCCTAGCTGCGTCTTCTAACTTCGAGGGTGAGCTAGAGGTGCCGGACGTGACTGGTTTGGTAGCGCCGGTTGCCGGTGAAGTTTTAGGCATGGTGATGGAGAAGAGTGTGTAATGGGGAAAAGTGTCTATGTAAAGTCTTAGTTGTCTTCTGTCACCCTGTATAGAGGGGTGACGTTTGTGTGTTTATACTTGTTTTACCCTGTATAGGGGGGTGGTGTTTCTGGTAATGTGATAGTTTAATTTATAATCAAATTAAAATTGTAAAACTATGCTCTGATTTGAGCAGATCTATAACATAAGAGGTGTAAGGCCTCTGTCAATAATTTAAAATGCTATCCTAAGTTTACAGTATACAGTTATATCAATAATTTAAGTTATTGAAGATTTAAATGTTCAATTAGAAAAATAAAATGTCAAATGTTTAAAATCTAATGCTAAGAATGTAAAAATATAAAGTCAATAAGTTCAATTTAAAAAGTAATTATAAATCTGTACAATTAAAAGAAAGTTGTCAAAAAAATCAGTGTCAAAAACCAGTATTAAAATATATACAAATTATAAATTCCTAAAACTAATTGTACTGTCAAGAGACAAGTACAATGTCAATACTATAAGATGTCAATAAAATAAATTCTAAAGATAACAATTAAAAACTTAGCCTAATTGTACTGTCAAAAGACAAGTACAATGTCAAATACAATATAGTCAATAATTTAAAATATTTGAAGTTAAAATACTGTACAATAAAATAAAATAAGATCACTATTAATTGTTAAAAAGTTCAATATATGTACAGTTAAAAATTTCCTAAATCTAATTGTGCCGTCAAAAGACAAGCACAATGTCACTAATCTAATGGGAAGCAAGTTTTAAAAAGGAATAAAAATTTTCAAAATATTTTTGAAAGTTTTTAAAATCCTGAAAATCCCTATGTAGAGTCGCGGATATTGCTAACTATATATCAGTTAGTTTTCTGAAATGAATTTAATATTAAAATAGTTTAAAATAGAATAAATAATTTTTTAAAATATCCTAAAGACTCTATGTAGAGAGCCTCTCTTACCTCGGGAGGGTAGAGCGCTAAGTCCTCTATCGACTTCTATCGACTCCCGAAAACCGGAACGAAATCGGACCAGCCAATCCTGAGATATCGGCCTGATTGTCAATTGACAAAAATCCTATCAATCTCGGTTCAGCCGGTCAAAATCTCAGTTTCGTGGGGTGGGGAGAGGGTGAGCGGCAGCTTCCCTATGCCGTAACAGTCCAAAATTTTTGTAAGTATAAAATTCCAAAATTTTGATGACTAATTTTAATAATAATAATAATTCGAATTTGTTCGTAGAATGCCACTCCTTGGTTATTAGGATGGGTCTCCTAATCCTCAATCCTCACCTGAAAACCCGATCAAGATCGGACCAGCCAGTCCCGAGATTTCGAGTTAACTATCGATTGATAGTTTTCTCATCAATTTCGGTCCAGCCGGTCAAAATTTTTCAGATCTTGTGTGGGGAAGGGAGGGGAGTGTCAGCTACGGTGAAGCTAATGATTTTTTAAAAATTTTGGGCTGTTTATCTATATAATTAAAACTATAAAAATGTTTGTTTCAGGAGTGGCCTGAATTTCAGGCGTCCTGAAGGCACCAGTGGTTAGGTCTCAATGCGAGCTACAATTTGTCCGAAGAAATTTTTTCATTCGGAGCACGCGTTTTGAAGCTACAAGGTCACAAAGAATTCTGTCTGTTTATCCTTACTTTTTATCTCATAAAAGATGTTTTTGAGTTTGGGGATTTTTTATTGTAATCGGGAGCTTCTCACCCCACGATCAAAATATCTGTTCTTAAATTTCCCCTAAGTTGAAGGGTTCGGGAGATGCAAGCCTTCAAAGTTAAGGAATTTGACTAGAAATTCCTGGAATTCTTTGTTTACGTTTTTAATATTTGATTTGACCTATTTTTGTAACTTCGTTGTTTTTGGTCCGATTTTCACGGGAAAAGTGTCCACTTGTAGATCTCAACGTGAACGAAAATGTGGAAGTGGTGTTAGGGTTGTTCAACCCTCGGGTATAGGAAATTTTCCTCCCGACAGTTTTCCCGTGTGGTGGTTGTTTACGTTTGTTAGATTTCGTAAAGCTCGCTTAATATATAATTATAAATTTTTTGATGTTCACTATATTGTACGTCACTTTATTAGGGAGCGTTGGGAAGTTTTAACGAGTCCCTAAATGTCCTGGTTTTGGTGCCGCAGTTGTTAATAAAAAAGTTTCCCGGTTTTAGCGGAAGTAGCACTGTATTTTGTCTTTGGAACGTCTTAACTCACTAATTCTATAATTATATTTCTTCGGGATAGGTTAATATCACTGTGTGTGTGTTCGGCAGAAAACTTATGGGGTTGTAAGTCCCTAGGGATCGGGATTTTAAGCCCTACAGTCACTGAACAAGTTTTCCCGAGTTTAATGTTAGGTGTATGAGAAAAGTTTGTTTACCTTTTTTGTAAATGGTGTAACTCCTTTGTTTTTCACTCGATTTTCACGAAACAAACTTTAGCACACACTACACGACCCACCCTAGGGGTGGATAATTTAAAAAGTTGGGGTCACAGATCTAGTTCCAAAGTTAAAATTGTTCAAAGTTAGTCAAAGATTTTTGATTTTTAAAATTGTTGTAACTTTTTACACTTTGCACTTTTCCGGGATATTTGGACGGATTCCAGTATCTCCCTTGATTGTTTACCACCCTACGTGGTCAGAGTTTTTCTATATGCCCTGGAACAGGGACCTCGTGGCCACGTGGTTTCGAGGAAAACCGCTGTAACTTCGGTGTTTTCCAGCTGAAAAATCCGGGAGGGGTCTCAAAAGATGAGGAACCCCGAGACGCACCCTCCCACAGTTGAAAAACACAACGTCGTCGATCGTTTTCCGAAGTTACACGCACTTTTATGTTTCGATAACCTTAAAAATAACACTCAATGTTCTAGGAAAATCCACAATTTTCATGCGATTTTCACGCGGTTTTCACTATTATATAGTGCTCGCGGAGACGCAACTTTTGATGTGTCGCACTAGTTTTTACACGTAACTTTTACCACTTTTATGAATTTTT